>JANAVB010037875.1:0-31640 GCA_029216955.1 Iris pallida | reverse complement strand
TGGCCTATTTTGTGCCTCAATACTATTCCGTGCTTGCAACAACAATGTCGACTTAACAACGTTAACCAATCAAGTCGTGCTTGCCTTTCGGCCAAAATCAGAGGCGCAACTACGCGATAAGACTCCATTCCCGTGCGACCGTGCTTCAAACCCTTGCTGAGGCCCTGTCTCGCAACTCAAATCATAAGACTCGATCATATCGCCGCCTCGCGGCCCTTGCTACTTTGATCACTAACTGACACAATCAAGACTTGTGGGCTGAGTACGCTCGACCGACTTTGCCTTGCGGCATTCCTGACTTAAACTCAAGACAACTCAAACCATAACTTATGCAACTTATATGCCAACAACTTAAGACCGACGTCGCAACTCGTGCCGTACCACCTCGCCTATGTTGATGCCAAATCTTTGGACCAAACCTTGTGTTCTAACTGTACACACATTCAACTGACTCAGTCCAAAGGCACACACGGATTATCGCTCATGCCGACCCATCTATATGAATTGGTCACTAACATCACAAGCTATCCCGGACTATAGCCTTGCCATTTGGCGACCCTTTCAGTGCAAGTAGCTAGCCCCGCTGAAAGTTCCCGAATGACCTGAGCGGTTCGTCCAGCTACGGCTATACCTGTTTCCTTCCGGAACGACGCGGTCCCATGGCGCCCAGGGTTGCCGCTCGTGGAAACTCCTCCTTGCCGACAAGTTGTCCAATGACCATGCAAGACTCGACACAAACTGACGCCTCACACAGTCATTCCTCTTCTAATGTTACCATCTCTTTCAAAACCAATATCAAACCTTCTATCATTTAAGACCCCTCGATGACCCACGGTCGTGAGCATTCTTTCTATCATTTGAGATCCCTCGATGACCTACGGTGGCGAGTATTCTTTCCATGTTACCATATCATTTCATTCAACTCAATGCCTATTCAATAGTCTTTTCTCCAAAACTCATTCAATCAACCATGGTTCATGTCCTAAATACTGAGTCCGTGTATCGTGCCTCAAACTGACTTCCGATAGCCTAACATAACTTGTCTGACTTAAACGCACAACAACTCGACGAGCAAAGGCTGCGTCAAGTCTCCCATAGCAGAAATGTGCTGCGCATGCGTTCGACTTCTGAACGACCAAGTCATTTGGGTGCCTACACTTATATCATAAGCCGTGCGACACAACTTAACTCATGGAGCAAGCCAAGGCTATGCCAAGCCTTGGATGATAGGACCGTGCATGCTTTATGAAGCATTTATGCGGGAGATGCCTATGATTTAGGCTACGTTCATGACTTCGCCTACTCAACCAACTTTTCTTCTCCCAAGCTACGGGACGAAGGACTGAGTGTCATTTTCAAAGCACGCCGTGCACCAACTCTAAGCCGACCGTTGGACCTTTCCATATTTTAACTCAATTCGACCCGTCGGGATTATTCTCTTTAGCTATGTGGATTCGTCTCTTTTATTATCAAGCCAACTTGTGCAAGTTGAAACATACAATTTATTATGTAAAGGCTAAGATGAGACAAGTTCACCGAAACTACCCCACCTAAGCGAGCAGTCGCCTCGACCGAGCGACGTCACCGAGCAGCCATTGTAAGGCTAAGTTTGAACGCCGTTAGCGTTCCGATTCCTTCGATTGACTGAGCGAGACGGGGCACTACATCATATACCACTCAGAAAAAGTTTCATCCTCGAAACTAGCTGAGTACTTACTTATTAACTTATCATTTCTACTCAACAATTTATGACTCTCGCACACACTACGCCTATGCGTTTCTTATATCCGAGCCACTCTCGTGTTACCCTCAATCCTTCTTCAAAACTCACGATCTCAAAATCCTCGACACTTCCCCGTTCCTCAAGTCTCACTTGATTTAGCGTATCACTTAGTTTAGATCGTGCACACATTCCAGGCGTCCCCGAAATATATGTATTTCAACCAAGTCTTGTGATAGTGTATCCAATTCCACCTATCGATTCATCCACTCAATCCGGAAAATCAATCCTAGCGATGCTAACTCTCGCAATATGGACATCTCGCCTAGCCGCTAGGCAATCTCTTTAGGCTAAAGTCAATTGTCAGTATTGGAATCACAGTTCCTAAACAACGGTATCAAAACTGACCCCATCTTAAGGTCAAACCAAGTTGATAGTACGCGGGTTTGCCACCCAAGCTCGCATCACTCCGATTTCTAAACATCGAGGATCGATTCCCTACGCACATCCCATTATTCGTCGCATGGGGTCCGAGTCGTTCAGCAAAGCCATCCTACGACAACTCACATTCAACCAATACTCGACATGAACATATCGCTCGTTTATCGAGCCATTTTGTATAGTCTATCTCTTCGAACACGTTCGATATAATCTGCCTATCAATCTCCAAGTCAAGCACGCTACGACACAATTCATCGCTAAACCATAAGTCTCATTTCATATACTCCCTAAGTCATTTATCCTAATTCACGAAATCGATCATAAGGTCGTCTAGCTTAACAATATATTGTGTCCCGATTTCACGTGAGTCAGATTATCCACGGTGGGCATGAATCACCATGCACACTCCCGCGGGATAATTATCCTCATCGGGACGTAACTCTTATTTTGCGTCTAGACTAATTCATTCTCGATGCGCGGATTGGACCTACTCAATCCTCAAGTTTATTTCATTCATCAATCACAAGTCTTATAAATCCTAGAATTTGCCTTCGCATCAAACCGACAAATCGAGACAATCAAAGTTGCTGTGTCCTGATTTTCCAAGTTTGATCATTCCCGTGACATGAATTACCATGTCAGCGCTCACACGGAACGATCGCCTCAAATCTGACGTGACGCATGTACGAGGCTAGAGTTGCGCTCGCACAAGACAAGAATGTCGACGCTGTGGTTATTCGTATAACCATGAAGACACTTTCATTTTCATCCGACATTCATCTCAATCAAAATCCTAAGTATAGCATCCAACCGAACAATAACACTTGCACGATCATCATTCGCCGAGTCAGAGTACCTTCGAGTTATCGTATATCGATCTTTGATACGCCTCAATACCATCTATGATATGCATAACCTGACGATCTTCCTTTGCAACTAATTTCGAGTCGTGCAAATGATGCAATCGTCCGACTGGATAATCTCCTCAACATTCAAATTTAAGTTCGATCATTATCCCTCGATTCATTCACAACATCAATTTTCTCAAACCAAATTCATGTATCGTTCATCCGTCCATCTTAAGTCATCGACCAACGTATTTTCTCAATTCGCATCATCCTTTGCCAAATCAAATCATCGAGCAACATTCAATCAATCCTTAGAGTCATTTCATAACTTCAAAATTCAACTTTTCATGCACGCTACCTTACCATCATGCTAACTTTTCGCATACGATTCGTATCAATTTTCTCGATCAAGTCATCCATTCACACACCTTAACTTTTTTTCGATTCAGTTTCACCTCCTCCATATTTTTTGCGTTTCATACTCGCACAATCCTCAATCCCGTGCACGTTCAGTGTACGTCAATTTCAAGGTTGTTCGAACCAACTTGTCAAAATCTCAAGACTACAACTTATTCAATTGTACTCAATCTACGGATTTACATACTCGCGACGCTTGCTGATAGACTTATCGACACCCCACATCCTCAATTGATCGATCGACATTCCTGAGGCTATCGCATACACCACTCAGGAATGAAGTCATTCAACCAATCCTCAAAACTATCATTCGAATCCAAATCGACTTCTTCAAATCCCGTTCAAACCAATCCTCTAATTCCAAGCACGATCATCTATATCGCATCAACGATATCGCCGTTCGATAGCACCACTATCGATAGTCATCTCACTATACTCAATCGAGTTTAACTCATTCTTGCTTGATACTATTCAATTCCCACACTCGACTTTTCTAAGGTCGACGCAACTTTGGTGTATATGTCCAGCCCGACTTAGCCAATCGTGCTTACGTAAACCATCTTTTTTGTTTTTATCAAAAACTGTTCTCCTACGTTTTATAAAATAGATAGACTTATTGTATGGACATCCCGTGGGACAATTGAGAGAGAGCGCACCAACAATCTCAACATGCTGAAGAAACACTTCAGAGTTTGCAGAAATAACGGAGTTAAAGAATTAAATTGATAGTCCAAGGACGTAAAGCCGTGCTCTGATACCATTATGTCACGTCCGCTCTCGTAGGAGCGATCGTCCTTGCTAAGGTGTGATGTTGCACGAGCCTAGATTGCGCTCGTGCAAGGCGGGTTCCATAACGGCCGATTTCAGCGGCTGCGACGGGGTCGTCGCACAGAAGTCCCATGCAGAGACATTGAATCCTAACAGCAAAAATTTAGAACAAACGCAAGTTATGCAAAAGAAGCTCTTTTAATATTGAAATAACGGTTACATTGGGGGTGTAAGGCCAAGATTACAATTAGGGGTGCAACTCGGGCGGGCTAAACCCGAACCCGATCGGGTAAACCCGTTAATGGGTTGGGTTAGGGTTGAAGATATTCAGGTTCGGATTTGGGCTCGGGTTAAAATATTTGAACCCGATCAAAAATCGGGTTGGGCTTGGGTTCATGTGTTGGGTTACCCGAAGAACCCGAAACCTGACATACATATAATTTATATATATATATATATATATATATATATATATATTGTTTCATTCTACTTAAATAAAAAGTTTAAACTATAATTTTTTTCACCCGAACTCTTCAATTCCTTCTCCTAAATCTTATTTTAGTTTATTTTGTAATGATTGAGGTTTGATTGCTATTTGATTATGCATTTAATATTACTCTTGGTTAAAATTATTTCAAATATCATATTAGAGTCAGATAAACCCGATGGACCCAACCCAACCCGAGCCCAACCCGATCCTTCGGACTTGGTCTTGAGCTTCATATGTTGAACCCGAAGTCGGGTCGGGCTTGGGCTTGGACTAGGCTTATGATCTATCGGGTTGGGCTCGGGTTGACCTCAAACCCGACCCAACCCGCCCGAGTTGCACCCCTAATTACAATCACTCAAACTCACTCTTCTCATATTTTACAAGTTCACTCAGCTCTCTCTCTCATCTCTCAATACAGTCTTGAGCCATACGGATGCTTTGAAAGACGACGTCCATACATTATATCCTGTATAAGTCTTTACTCCATGCGACCGCACGCCTCGAATAGCCAAGGAACTCCGTGCCTCGACTCATCCAAGCAAACTCTGCGCCACGAGCTTCTACCTGTGCCTGCACATAAAAACTATGTGGGTGTCAGTACTCAACTGTACTGGTAGAATGAGCTCCTCGCCCACCCATACAAACCCAACACGTTTGATTTACTTTTGTGCAACATAGTCACTTCTTATCAATTGTCTTTCTAGTCTTGCCTTAGGATTATTTTAGGACCGACGCCTTGGCCTATTTTGTGCCTCAATACTATCTCGTGCTTGCAACACAACGTCGATTAACAACGTTAACCAATCAAGTCGTGCTTGCATTTTGGCCAAAATTAGAGACGCAACTACGCGATAAGACTCCATTCACGTGTGATCGTGCTTCAAACCCTTGCTGAGGCCCTGTCTCGCAACTCAAATCATAAGAATCGATCATATTGCCGCCTCGCGGCCCTTGCTACTTGTCACCCCCAGTTTTCACAAACAGGGGTATTTTGGTAATTTTCCACTTTAAAAATTATTTTGGAATTATTTAATTATTATTTGTATTATTTTGGGGTTATTTGAATCGGGTTCGAATTTTAACTCATTTCGACTTGTTTTGACTTGTTTCGGGGACCCGGGTAGTTTTGACCTTAGCGGGCCCACACACTAGCTAGCCATGGCCCACAATATTACCATCAAAAGTTAGAGGGTTTCGTCATGACTCCATGGATTAGGTTAGACCTAATTAGAACACTAGATTTGCATTTTTAACCCCCAAACCCTAAGCAACCTTGTGTAGGACTAATAGAACAAATAGGAGGGCAAACTTGTAAATACCAAAAAGGGGGAAATGGGCATGCTTGGCCGGCCACAGAGTAGGGGTGAGAGGAGAGAGAAACCACTTTCCTTTCATTCTCATCCACATTTTCTTTTCTTCTCCAAAGGCTCCTTCCACTTTTCAAAGCTCACCATTGATTTTTCTCCAAACTTGGTAATCTCTTCTCCAAATTTATTTCCCTCTCATGTAGATTGGTTAGGAACCCAATAGGAATGATTCTCATGGTTGTGTCTCCATTAGAGACCATTTTGTGTCCATTTGGATATTTCTAGGGGTGTCCACATGTAGGATTGTATCCCAATAGGAAAAGCCCCATTTGGAGACATGGATATTATTTTAATATTGTTTTTGTGTTGTTCTTACTAATATTCCAGATTTTACATGTTTTTAGAATAAGTTTCTCCATGTATCTTAATGTATCATATTCATTTACTATATGTATATATATATATATATAGTTATATATATAATATATATCTATATAATATATATATATATATATTATATATATATTATATATATTATTTTTTTTTTTTTTTTTTTGAACTAAGACGATTTTATTGAAGGAGGAAACAGGAAGCTAACAACACAGGGGGCATCCGGGCCCACAACAAAGACAAAACACAAAACAAGGAAATTCGAAATTCGAAACAGCGCGCTGCCCCAGGGGGGGGGGCACGTGGCTTCCAAACGCGGGGCCCGAGGGTGCAAACGCACGGGGCCCGGAGCGGCCAGGTCCAAACACGGGACACGAAGCGCCCAGGCCCGGCGCTAGGCCCGACGGTGGCAGGGGGCCCGAGGAGGGGGGGCCCGAGGGGCCTCGGGACACGGCGGGTGCCCGAGGGGGCGCTGACCCGCCGGGGGAACGCCGGAGCTCGACCGAGAGAAGGAGTCGGGGCGGGGGCCAGCACGGCACGACCGGGAAGCTTAGAAAGGAGAGGCTGCGAGGGACGACGGGGCCAGCGCGGGCGGCAGGGGGAGGGGCGGAGGGACGGGAGGAGCTGCTACCGGTCGGGGGACGGGGAGAACCGCCGGTTGGGGGAACCGACGGAGGGGAGGAATGGGGGGATGCCGAGCTTAGGGGGGCCTCCGCCGGGCGGTGCTAAGCGACTGGAAGGCGGAGAAGAGAAGCAGGGCCACTGGCGAGGAGAGGGGGGAGGGGAACACCACCGGCCTGGGGTAGGGGAGCACCACCGCTGGGGTGAAGGGAGGAGGGGGGGCGCGGCGAGCCGGAGGGGGGAAGCAGGCCACCTGCACGGACGGGAGGCCGATAAGGCTGGCCTCCTCGGCGGGAGGCGACGAGGTCGCTAGGGGAGGCGACTCGCTCCCCAAGCGAGCAGGACCGCGTCCACCTGGGGATGGGCGGGGAACCAGACCCATCCCGGGGAAGCCGGGTGTTGCCAGTAAGCGCCGGGGATAGACGGAGGGGGGGCAGGGATGGAGGGGTCGGCAGCCAAGACGGGGGGGAGGCGCTCAGCCGCGGCGGAGGGAGGGCCAAAGGGATCTGGAGAGAGGGAGGATCCGGGAGGAAGGCACCTGGCAGGGCGGGGGTCTCCACGGCCGGAGGGTCCGCGAAACCCATAGACGGCGGGGCGGGGGCCGCGGTGGCGCCAAGAGCAGGGGGAGGCGAGAGGGAACGTGGGGGGAGAGAAGCGGAGGGGGAGGCTGCGGCTACTGGGAGGATCGGAGCAAGCGGCGGAGCCGACTGCCGGAGGGAGACCGCAGGGGGGGGGGACCTTGGCGCCGGGGGGGGGCTGGGCCCGGGCTGACCGAGGACGCGGAGCCACGCCTCCTGCGACGCGAGGGCGGTGGAAGCGGCGATGCTGGGAGAGGGGGGGAGGGGGACCTCCACGCGCCTGGTAGGCGCCGGCTGTCGGCGGCGAGGAGAAAGGAGCTTCCCACTGGTGGGGATTCCAGGGGAGGCCCGGCCAGCTGCCAGGGCCGAGGATGCCAGGGAGGGGGGAGGGCTCGAGGCGGGGAGAGGGGGGCCGGACGGCGGCCGACCGCTGCCATGGCTCCGGAGGGAGAGCTTCGAGCGGAATCCACGCCCAGAAGCCACTCACCATTTTTTCTGTATATAGTTATATATATATAATATATATATATATGGGGTGGATATTATGTTTTGTGTGTGTGATGTGTTAGTGTGGGGGAGAACAGCAGGTTTCGGCCAGAACAGGCCATAGGTGTGTGTGTGTGGGGTTTTGAGAGGGGAGATTGAAATAGAGAGGATTAGAGTTTTGTGAGTGTGTGAATGAATAGAAGGAAGGGGAGGAACCACGGTCACATGGCTGTCCCCTTGGACTCCAAATAACAGCCCCCATATCAGTCCTCTTGTCCACAAACCTGTCCCCAAATGTGCACAGAACAGCCCCTGTTTCAGCCCAGGTTGGCTCCATGGCTGTCCCCCCATTGCCCACTTTTCAGTCCTCACTTTGGCCTATATCAGTCCACCAAAAAGCCACCCTTTCCAGCCCCTATTTCAGCCCAGGTTTGCCCCACTACTTGGCTGTCCCTAAGCCAAATGACAGCCCCCATAGCAGTCCAAAAATTGCCCCCACCTTGCTGTCCAAATGACAGCCCAAAACACCCTTCTTTGCTGCCCCTTTGTAGTCCCTTTGACAGTCCTAACATAGCCTAATGGCTGCCCCTTGTTAACCCACCACAGTCCCCATATGACACTCCAAATAACATCCCCTTTCACTTCAAAGTCAGTCCACCAATATTCCAAATCAGTCCACAAAGGAGCCTTGTGTGTGTGTGTATTTGAGGTTGTATGTGTGAGAGAGGGCCTAAGTGAGTGTGTAAAGTAGCCTATAGGATAGCCTATACCTAAACTAGTAGGGAAAACCTATAGGAGAGCCTTGTGAGTGTGATATAGAGTGGGGTATCATGTGAGATGGTTGTGTGTGGTTGAGTGTGAGAGTGTGGAGGGTAAATTCATGAGATAGAATAGGGTAATAGGGTAAACCTATACCCCGTATCCTAACATGGTCTAGATACTTAGGATAACCAAATTTCTTGGTAGGTAAACCTTAGATAGGTTGATATCTAGCTACCCTTAGGAGCCTAGGCTAGTATCATTGGTATTTGCAAGGTTTCATTGGTATTGGGCAGGGTATCGGGATTTACCTTAGAAGGGTAAATGCTAGTTTTGCCTAGGAATAGGGTATTTGTGTTAAAAGCCTAAGATAGAGTTAGGACTTGATTTCCGTGGTTGTTAATGATCAAATATGGTACTCAAGGACTAGTTTTGACGTCGGTTGACCTTTTTGACCAAAAGTCAACAAAAGTCAACCGAGAGTCAAACTTAGCCTTTAAGCGACCCGATTTGACCGAAACCAACCCAGAGTTGACCAGTTGATTGAAAGTCAACAGTTGGTCAACATTAGACTAGTTTGACCTAGGGTTGACCCAGAGTTGACCAGGGTTGACCAGAGTTGACTTTTGACCAAAAGTCAACTGTAAGTCAACCGTTGATCCCGATTGACCTAGTTTGACTTGGAATAACTTCCAGTGACCTAGTATGACCTAGTATGAACCAGTATGGTCTAGTATGACTCAGTTTGACCTAGTTTTAACTTAGACTTGCATTCATGGCTTGTATTAGTTTTTTTTCAGTGTTAAGCCCTGTTTGACTCAAAGTATCTTATTTTAGGTCTGTGATCACTATGAGCGTCTGTTCACTCTATCAGCTCAGGACCCCATTTCCAGTTATCCAGGTTGGACGGCATGATTCTCCGTTGAGTACACCGTGGATTGCCGGGCCAAGTGGATAACCATCTCTTGCTTTCCTTGCCGATCACATATCGCTCTAATAATTCAAAACACATTTTTACTTTATTTGTCATGTCTTATATTCCAGTTTCATCTTTACTTACTGTACTCTCACCATGCTATGATTCATTCTCATTTGCTCTATCTGTCTTTTATACTGTACCATGGTTATGGGACTAAGTTCTATTTGAAAGAAGGGTTACAACCCCGGTCCTTGTATTGGTTTAAGGGTTGTAACTCGGCTTTTAAATGGTTCCCAAGTCGCCGATATCTTTGTCTTGTATTTTATTATTACTGTCTTTTATAGTATTTCTCAATTCATATGGAACTGCTATTTTTTTTTTGTACTTGCTCATTTTCCTGACAGGATACCGTTGACAAATTTTACAGATGACTCTGAGGCTGACTGCCCGACCTACTACGGGGTTGAGTCTGATGAGCTAGACTTAGACCGTGGCTTATTGGTAGAGCCACTGGACTTCGCTCACCCTGAGTAGCTTAGTTAGTTAGGTTTGCCTGGCCTGCGAGCCAGCTATTACATTTTCAGTTTGTAGTATCTTATACTTATATTATCTGAGACTCTGGATGTTGTGTTAGCTATGACTTGTAGATTTTGGACTCGTTTCCTATTTTATTCTATCATATCTCTGTTCCATGCTATCTACCTTAGTTTTGATATATGTGATTGAGACTGTATTGCTATGTCACCTCCGTTCCGAGTGTATATACTGTATAGGTACATTTATCTATTTAGTCGTAGTATTTACAGACCCTGTATACAGCGTTCTACCGCCGATTCTGCAGCGTAGGCTGGACGTAACCACGTGCTCGTGCCCCTCTTCAGGGTGCGGGTCGTAACACATTTTTGTGGTGGCCCATACAGGTCAGTGTCGCAACTAGTACGAACTCGTAATGGTGCTCGACTTAGAGTGCTAATTACGAGCCTGTAATTAGGACGTAGGATTAGGGTATGATAGGAGTTACTCAATCACATGTTAGGAGAAGTTCTACCCAGATATAGCCTTGACAGCTCTGGAGGGGCAGTTTGTTAGTTTGGTACAAGGGAACTCGTCGGTGGATGAGTATGCAGCGGAGTTCTTCCGCCTGAGCAGGTTTGCACCCAGTTTGGTTCAGGATGAGGGGTACAAGGCTCGGAAGTTCAGGAGGGGTCTCATTCATGCAGTACACAATCGCACATCGGGGCGACGAGACGCGACATTTGAGCAGATCTTGACGGAGGCTCAGATTGCAGAGAAGGACTTCGGCCTCAAGCCGAAGAGGAGCAGTGACGCCCTGGGATCCAGTTCGAGTACAGGGCCAGCAAAGTGCCCATATTTCCAGCAGAGGCAGTTATAGCAGCATCATCCTCAGTTGCAGATCCAACTGGTACCGGCGCGTGCCCAGCAGCATCTGGGTCAAGGTTAGGGCCAGAGGCCAGCTGCACAGTACAACTTCTGCGGGAAGCCAGGGCACACTAGAGAGGTGTGCAGGAAGAGATTGGGCGTCTTCTTATACTGTGGGGCGTCCGATCACCAGCTGAAGGACTGCCGTATTCGTGGAGTTAGAGGAGTTCAGGACAGAGCACAGCCAGCCAGAGGACCAGCAGTTCAGCAGAGGGGCCCTCCACTTCAGACTCAGCAGCAGCATTTTCAGCAGCACCAGAGGGGAGCCCCTGCGGACAGAGTGTTTGCCCTGACAGCAGGGGAGGAGGCAGAGCCAGTAGGCGATGTAGTGGCAGGTCATGTTCTTCTCGATTTATTTCCTGTATTTACCTTATTTGATTCCGGTGCCTCTCATAGCTTTGTGTCTGTCTCCTTTGCTCTGAGACACAATATTATTGCTGAACCCTTGGGTAGGACTTGCAAGATATTGACCGGGGGAGGCATCATCCTGGTTAACAATATCTGCAAGGGGCGGAGAGTTACTGTAGGAGGCCGAGTTTTGGGTGCGTGCTTGCTCGTAATGCCCCTTCCGAGGTATGATGTGGTACTCGGAATGGATTGGTTGACCACGCACCATGCTACCATAGATTGTAGAGGTGGTAGGATTTTGTTTAGGCCACCGGGAGAGCCAGAGATTGTGTTTGCCAGAGGAGCAGCTGAGCCGGAAGATGGGTTCTGCGGAGCTTTACTGGCGGGGCAGGCATTGCCGTATCTATTGATTGCTGATTTCATGGACGTTTTTCCCGAGGAGTTGCTGAGGATGTCGCCGGATAGAGACGTTGAGTTCTCTATAGACCTAGTGCCAGGTGCTGAGCCCATTTCACAGCACGTCTATAGAGTCAACAACAGCGAGTTGGCGGAGCTGAAGAAGCAGGTCGACGAGCTGCAGGACAAGGGATTCATTAGATCCAGTTCATCGCCTTGGGGAGTGCCAGTCCTGTTTGTGCCGAAAAAGGATGGTACGATACGTATGTGTATCGATTACAGGGCGCTCAACAACCTTACTATCAAGAATAAGTACCCATTGTCGAGGATCGATGATTTGTTCGATCAGCTGAGCGGCACCAAGGTATTTTCGAAGATAGATCTGAGATCCGGCTATCATCAGCTGAAGGTGAAGAAGGAAGACGTTCCGAAAACAGCTTTTTGGACTCGGTGCGGCCAGTACGAGTTCACAGTGATGCCATTTGGGTTGACCAACGCCCCAGCTGTGTTCATGAACTTGATGAACAAGGTATTCCATCAGTACCTTGGCAAGTTCATGGTGGTCTTTATAGACGACATCCTGGTTTACTCGAAGATGCCAGAGGAGCACGAGGAGCATTTGAGGATTGTGCTCGAGACCTTGAGAAAGGAGCAGTTGTATGGGAAGTTGTTGAAGTGTGAGTTTTTCCTGGACCAGGTCGAGTTCCTGGGTCATGTTGTGACCGAACACGGGATCTTAGTAGACCAGAAGAAGATTGCTGTGGTAGAGTCTTGGTCTACGCCCAGTACAGTTACCGAGATTCGGAGCTTTCTGGGATTATCTGGCTACTATCAGAAGTTTGTCCAGGATTTCTCGCAGATCGCGGAGCCGATGACTAGACTCACCAGGAAGGACGTAGAGTTCATCTGGACTGAGAAGTGTCAGGCCGCCTTCGATGAGCTGAAGAAGAGGTTGACATCAGCTCCTATCTTGACATTGCCGTCTGGGACCGGTGGTTTCTCGATTTACAGCGATGCTTCTGGTCGGGGTCTGGGTTGTGTACTTCAGCAGCACGGAAAGGTGATTGCCTATGCATCTAGATAGTTACGTCCTCATGAGAAGAACTACTTGACTCACGATCTGGAGTTAGATGCTGTCATCTTTGCCCTGAAGTTATAGAAACACTATCTGTACGGAGAGCGGGTTGAGATCTTTACTGACCACAAGAGCTTGAAGTACGTGTTCACGAATGAGCTGAATATGAGGCAGAGACGTTAGCTCGAGCTGATGAAGGACTTTGATATCACCTTGCAGTACCATCCAGGGAAGGCCAACATAGTCGTAGATGCCTTGAGCAGGTATCAAGTGGCTATGTATCTGAAATCGGACCGTCATCTTTTGGCCGACCTGGATAATTTGGGAATCGAGGTGATCATTCCAGGCATGGAGGTGCAGATGTGGGGTTTACAGATTCAGTCTGAGTTGATGGACAGGATCAGATTAGCACAGTTTGATGATGTTGCCCTGGGGTGCATCAGGGAGCAGGTGCAGAGAGGGTTGCTTGATGATTTCTCCATTGTCGAAGATGGGTCGCTGCGGCACGGTACTAGACTGTGCGTTCCGAGTGGAGAGCTTCGGGAGGAGGTTCTTCAGGAGGCTCATCGCTCTCAGTACTCTATGCATCCTGGTGCCAACAAGATGTACAGAGACCTGAGAGAGCACGTTTGGTGGTACGGCATGAAGCGCGAGGTGGCTCAGTTCGTATCTCGCTGCTTAGTTTGTCAGCAGGTGAAGGCCGAGAGACAGAGGCCTGGTGGATTGCTACAACCACTATCCATTCCAGAGTGGAAGTGGAAGGACATCACCATGGACTTTGTGTCCGGACTTCCATGGTCTCCAGGAGGAAAAGATGCGATTTGGGTCATAGTTGATAGATTGACCAAATCGGCCCACTTTTTACCTTTCAAGGTGGGATTGTCTACGGAGAGGTTGGCAGAGCTGTATGTACGTCAGATCGTGCGATTGCATGGGGTTCCTTTGAGCATAGTTTCAGATCGAGATAGTCTTTTCACTTTCCACTTGTGGAGGAGTTTGCAGGCTAGCTTGGGCACCTCGCTCAAGTTCATTACTGCTTATCACCCCCAGACAGACGGGCAGTCGGAGAGGACTATCCAGACCTTGGAGGATATACTTCGCACGTGTGTGCCAGATCTCGGGGGTTCTTGGGAGGACCATCTCCACCTGGTAGAGTTTGCTTACAACAACAGCTACCAGGCCAGTATAGAGATGTCGCCATTCGAGGCTCTATACGGACGGAGATGCCGTACTCCCTTATCTTGGGACGATGTTGGCGAGAGGGTGCTGCTTGGGCCAGAGATGATGGTGGATGCAGCTGAGAAGGTCTGGCTTATTAGAGACAGACTTCGGGTGGCTCAGGATAGGCAGCGGCATTGGGCCGATAGCCATCGGAGACCGTTAGAGTTCGAGGTTAGTTTCAGTTCCTGTTTGTGCTTGTTTGTGTTTTGTCTGTCCTGTGTGCTGAGTTTGTTTTATGTCTAGGCTGGCGCTTTGGTGTTCCTGAAGATTTCTCCGACACGGGGCACGATTCACTTTGGCGGGGGCAGGAAGCTTAGTCCGCGCTACATCGGGTCTTTCACTATCCTTGAGAGGATCGGTGCAGTAGCTTACCGGCTAGACTTGCCGCCTACGCAAGAGGGGGTACACAACGTGTTCCACGTGTCACAGCTGAGACGGTACGTGGCGGACCCCAGCCACGTATTGGATCATTCAGCGATCGAGGTGGGGCCTACTCTTCACTATCCAGAGCAGCCGGTTGAGATTCTAGATCGTAGGGAGAAGGTCCTCCGGAACCAGGTTATACCCTTGGTTCGCGTTGCATGGAGGCATCACTCTCCAGGTGAGTCTACCTGGGAGAGAGAGGACGATATGCGGGAGCATTTCCCCTATCTCTTCGAGCCATGAGGTATAATTTCTGTTTCTGCATTGTGGTTCATGGTATGTTTATTTTAATTTTGAGGACAAATTTTTTTTAAGGTGGATAGATTTGTCACCCCTAGTTTTCACAAACAGGAGTATTTTGGTAATTTTCCACTTTAAAAATTATTTTGGAATTATTTAATTATTATTTGTATTATTTTGGGGTTATTTGAATCGGGTTCGAATTTCAACTCATTTCGACTTGTTTTGACTTGTTTCGGGGACCCGGGTAGTTTTGACCTTAGCGGGCCCACACACTAGCTAGCCATGGCCCACAATATTACCATCAAAAGTTAGAGGGTTTTGTCATGACTCCATGGATTAGGTTAGACCTAATTAGAACACTATATTTACATTTTTAACCCCCAAACCCTAAGCAACCTTGTGTAGGACTAATAGAACAAATAGGAGGGCAAACTTGTAAATACCAAAAAGGGGGAAATGGGCATGCTTGGCCGACCACATAGAGTAGGGGTGAGAGGAGAGAGAAACCACTTTCCTTTCATTCTCATCCACTTTTTCTTCTTCTTCTCCAAAGGCTCCTTCCACTTTTGAAAGCTCACCATTGATTTCTTCTCCAAAATTGGTAATCTCTTCTCCAAATTTATTTCCCTCTCATGTAGATTGGTTAGGAACCCAATAGGAATGATTCCCATGGTTGTGTCTCCATTAGAGACCATTTTGTGTCCATTGGATATTTCTAGGGGTGTCCACATGTAGGATTGTATCCCAATAGAAAAAGCCCCATTTGGACACATGGATATTGTTTTAATATTGTTTTTGTGTTGTTCTTACTAATATTCCAGATTTTACATGTTTTTAGAATGAGTTTCTCCATGTATCTTAATGTATCATATTCATTTACTATATGTATATATAGTTATATATATATATATATCATTATATATATATATATATATTTTTTTATTTTCATTATATATATATATATATATATATATATATATATATATATATATATATATAGGGTGGACATTATGTGCTGTGTGTGTGATGTGTTAGTGTGGGGGAGAACAGCAGGTTTCGGCCAGAACAGGCCATAGGCGTGTGTGTGGGGTTTTGAGAGGGGAGATTGAAATAGAGAGGATTAGAGTTTTGTGAGTGTGTGAATAAATTGAAGGAAGGGGAGGAACCACTGTCACATGGCTGTCCCCTTGGACTCCAAATAACAACCCCTATATCAGTCCTCTTGCCCACAAACCTGTCCCCAAATGTGCACAGAACAGCCCCTATTTCAGCCCAGGTTGGCTCCATGGCTGTCCCCCCCATTGCCCACTTTTCAGTCCTCACTTTGGCCTATATCAGTCCACCAAAAAGCCACCCTTTCCAGCCCCTGTTTCAGTCCAGGTTTGCCCCACTACTTGGCTGTCCCTAAGCTAAATGACAGCCCCCATAGCAGTCCAGAAATTGCCCCCACCTTGCTGTCCAAATGACAGCCCAAAACACCCTTCTTTGCTACCCCTTTGTAGCCCCTTTGACAGTCCTAACATAGCCTAATGGTTGCCCCTTGTTAACCCACCACAGTCCCCATATGACACTCCAAATAACAGCCCCTTTCACTTCAAAATCAGTCCACCAACATTTCAAATCAGTCCACAAAGGAGCCTTGTGTGTGTGTATGTGTATTTGAGGTTGTGTGTTTGTGAGAGAGGGCCTAAGTGAGCGTGTAAAGTAGCCTATAGGATAGCCTATACCTAAACTAGTAGGGAAAACCTATAGGAGAGCCTTGTGAGTGTGATATAGAGTGGGGTATCATGTGAGATGGTTGTGTGTGGTTGAGTGTGAGAGTGTGGAGGGTAAATTCATGAGATAGAATAGGGTAATAGGGTAAACCTATACCCCGTATCCTAACGTGGTCTAGATACTTAGGATACCCAAATTTTTTAGTAGGTAAACCTTAGATAGGTTGATATCTAGCTACCCTAAGGAGCCTAGGCTAGTATGATGGGTATTTGCAAGGTTTCATTGGTATTGGGCAGGGTATCGGGATTTACCTTAGAAGGGTAAATGCTAGTTTTGCCTAGGAATAGGGTATTTGTGTTAGAAGCCTAAGATAGAGTTAGGACTTGATTCCCGTGGTTGGTAATGATCAAATATGGTACTCAAAGACTAGTTTTGACGTCGGTTGACCTTTTTGACCAAAAGTCAACAAAAGTCAACCGAGAGTCAAACTTAGTCTTTAAGCGACCCAATTTGACCGAAACTAACCCAGAGTTGACCAGTTAACTGAAAGTCAACAGTTGGTCAACATTAGACTAGTTTGACCTAGGGTTGACCTAGAGTTGACCAGGGTTGACCAGAGTTGACTTTTTGACCAAAAGTCAACTGTAAGTCAACCGTTGATCCCGATTGACCTAGTTTGACTTGGAATGACTTCCAGTGACCTAATATGACCTAGTATGAACCAGTATGGCCTAGTATGACTCAGTTTGACCTAGATTGACCTAGTTTTGACTTAGACTTGCATTCATGGCTTGTATTAGTTTCCTTTTTCAGTGTTAAGCCCTGTTTGACTCATAGTATCTTATTTTAGGTTTGTGATCACTCTGAGCGTCTGTTCACTCTATCAGCTCAGGACCACAGGCGAGTACATTTATTGATAGTTTTTATTGTCTTGATATCTACTATATCCGATTCAGTTGTAGTGTGTTACTTGATTCTCGACATGATAGTTCACGGACTAGTATTATCGGATTCCGGTCATGAGATGTCATTCCTGGATTTCTTGGGATACTGGTACTTGCTTGGTCTTGATTCTTGTTCTTGTATTGATGCCGATTCCTGATGAGGACTTGCTTCCCTCTTAGGGAAACCCGCATCATGACGTGCTATGACCGGATCCGTTTTACTATTCGGGGATGGGGAAATTATTAGGGGTTATGTGATCAAGCCTTCTTGTAACTACATTTTACTAGTGTCACCCTCACCTTACGTAGGGTGTTGCAGACACCCCATTACTAGTTATCCAGGTTGGACGGCATGATTCTCCGTTGAGTACACCGCGGATTGTTGAGCCAAGTGGATAACCATCTCTTGCTTTCCTAGCCGATCACATATCGCTCTAATAATTCAAAACACCTTTTTACTTTATTTGTCATGTCTTATATTCCAGTTTCATCTTTACTTACTGTACTCTCACCATGCTATGATTTATTCTTATTTGCTATATCTGTCTTTTATACTGTACCATGGTTATGGGACTAAGTTCCGTTTGAAAGAAGGGTTACAACCCCGGTCCTTGTTTGGTTTAAGGGTTGTAACTCGGCTTTCAAATGGTTCCCAAGTCGCCGATATCTTTTCTTGTATTTCATTATTACTGTCTCTTATAATATTTCTCAATTCATATGGAACTGCTGTTGGTGTTTTGTACTTGCTCATTTTTCTGACAGGATACCGTTGACAAATTTTACAGATGACTCTGAGACTGACTGCCCGACCTACTACGGGGTTGAGTCTGATGAGCTAGACTTAGACCATGGTTTATTAGTAGAGCCACTGGACTTTGCTCACCCTAAGTAGCTTAGTTAGTTAGGTTTTCCTGGCCTGCTAGCCAGCTAGTACATTTTCAATTTGTAGTATCTTATACTTATATTTGTAGAAGCATGGAAAATATCAGAATAATGGTCCATGCGGCTCCGGATACGAAGCCTATGCGACTCATATGGGAGCTGTCTTGTACAGTTCAAAAGAAGACTCTCCGTCTCATGCGGCTCGAGAGTGTATGCGGTTCAGCAGGAATATACGACTCGATCGATGCTACGTGTCCCCCTGTTATCCTTTCCTACAGCTGGCCCTTGAATAGTGGCATCATTTAATGCTCTGACACGATTTGACGACTGAGGCGGCTCTGGCATAAAGAGTCATAATGGCTCTGCCATAATGACAGACTCTTCGGGAAAAGAAGAAGATCTCTGACCCGATCCGTCAGAAATCCTAGGTTGCCACGTGGCAAATCTCATGCGGCTTAAATAGAGAACAGCTTCGTGCGGCTCACTGAGAAGTCACCCTATATGACTAGCAGAAATCAGCCATATACGGCCCACTGAGAGCTCAGCCCCTACGGCTCAATACAACGCTAGCTCATGCGGCTCGCAAAGACTATGCATATGCGGCTCATTGAG
The DNA here is from genome assembly GCA_029216955.1 of Iris pallida. Lineage (NCBI taxonomy): Eukaryota > Viridiplantae > Streptophyta > Magnoliopsida > Asparagales > Iridaceae > Iris > Iris pallida. The sequence goes on along the minus strand of JANAVB010037875.1, from coordinate 12,596 downwards.
AGTTCGTTCCCTGCGGTTCGATGAAGCATTGTCCTATGCGGCTCACGAAGAGTATCTCCCTGCGGTTCAAGCGTTGCCCATCCTATGCGGCTCTGGCAGGACCCACAATCAAAACACGTGGCATCGGATCAATCAACGATTTAACCGAATCTCAACAAATATATTTGACATCATCGTCATAATTACTAAGATCAAGGCATATCATTTATCATCAAGCCAATGGGACACGTGGCGAGCAATCGGGCATTGGTATAATCAATCATGAAGATTTAAAGCAATCAGCATTAATTGCTCACGAGATTCGGTGCTATCTGCATTAATGGCCTAGATTCATTGTAATCAGGATCAAGGGTTCAGATGGATTAAAGGAGCACCGACATTCCAAACCAATGATCATTAACAAACCCTAATGATCATACCCCACTCTTATAAATAGCCAGCATCATTTCTTTGCACAAGGACCGACAACAAAAAGAATAAAAATATACAGTCATAGAAAGAATACACAGAGAGAGAGAAAGAAGCCAGGGGAGCAACAGAGGAGCAAAAAGAGCACTTATTCGTCAACGCCAACCATCTCTTCACAAGGAGCCAAGGCTGCATACCGATCGTCCAAGGAGTAAGGCAGGGCTGCCGTCGCCTTCCCGAGCCTCTATCGTCACCCCCCAGATCTAAAATAAACAATTGTACTTAGATTGCTGTACCTAGGTTTTTCGTCCCTAGGCTTTCTTTGTACAAGCGAGTTTGTATTGTGAGTCTAAGTTCAGTCCTCCGATAATTGTTCTGTACTTTTACAATCAATGGCAAACAATATTATCTGAGACTCTGGATGTTGTGTTAGCTATGACTTGTGGATTTTGGACTCGTTTCCTGTTTTATTCTATCATATCTCTGTTCCATGCTATCTATCTTAGTTTTGATATATGTGATTGAGACTGTATTGCTATGTCACCTCCGTTCGGAGTGTATATACTGTACAGGTACATTTATCTGTTTAGTCGTAGTATTTACAGACCCTATATACAGCATTCTACCGCCGATTCTGCGGCGTAGGCTGGACGTAACCACGTGCTCGTGCCCCTCTTCAGGGTGTGGGTCGTGACACTACTTTGATCACCAACTGACACAATCAAGACTTGTGGGCTGAGTACCGCTCGACCGACTTTGCCTTGCGGCATTCCTAACTTAAACTCAAGACAACTCAAACCATAACTTATGCAACTTATATGCCAACAACTTAAGACCGACGCCGTATCTCGTGCTGTAGCACGTCGCCTATATTGATGCCAAATCTTAGGACCAAACCTTGTGTTCTAACTGTACACACATTCAACTGACTCAATCCAAAGGCACACACGCGGATTGCTGCTCGTGCCGACCCATCTATATGAATTGGTTACTAACATCACAAGCTATCCTGGACTATAGCCTTACCATTCGGTGACCCTTTCAGCGCAAGTAGCTAGCCCCGCTGAAAGTTCCCGAATGACCCGAGCGGTTCGTCCAGCTACGGCTATATCTGTTTCCCTCCGGAATGACGCGGTCCCATGGCACCCCGGGTTGCCGCTCGTGGAAACTCCTCCTTGTCGACAAGTTGTCTAATGACCATGCAAGACTCGACACAAACTGACGTCTCACACATTCATTCCTCTTCTAATGTTACCATCTCTTTCAAAACCAATATCAAACCTTCTATCATTTGAGACCCCTCGACGACCTACGGTTGCGAGCATTCTTTGTATCATTTGAGACCCCTCGATGACCTACGGTCGCGACCATTCTTTCCATGTTACCATATCATTTCATTCAACTCAATGCATATTCAATAGTCTTTTCTTCAAAACTCATTCAATCAACCATGGTTCATGCCCTAAACACTAAGTTCGTACATCGTGCCTCAAACCGACTTCCGATCGCCTAACATAACTTGTCTGACTTAAACATACAACAACTCGACGAGCAAAGGCTGCATCAAGCCTCGTATAACGAAAACGTGCCGCGCATGCGTTCGACTTCTGAACGACCAAGTCATTTGGGTGCCTACACTTATATCATAAGTCGTACGACACAACTTAACTCATGGGGCAAACCAAGGCTATGCCAAGCCTTGGACGATGGGACCGTGCATGCTTTATAAAGCATTTATGCGGGCGATACCTATGACTTAGGCTACGTTCATGACTTCGTCTAATCAACCAACTTTCCTTCTCCCAAGCCACAGGACGAAGGACTGAGTGCCATTTTCAAAGCACGCCGTGTACCAAATCTAAGCCGACCGTTGGACCTTTCTATATTCTAACTCAATTCGACCCGTCGGGATTATTCCCTTTAGCTATGTGGATTCGTCTCTTTTATTATCAAGCCTACTTGTGCAAGTTAAAAACATGCAATTTATTATGTGAAGGCTAAGATGAGGCAAGTTCACCGAAACTATCCCACTTGAGCGAGCGGTCGCCTCGACCAAGCGATGTCTCCGAGCAGCCGTTACAAGGCTAAGTTTGAACGCCATTAGCGTTCTGATTCCTCCGATTGACTGAGCGGGACGGGGCACTACAGGTTGTGCATGCCTTAACCTCTTTACGAGATTGCTTATACTTGTCTAACACATTTATGTGTTCTCCAAGTAGTTTGCTAAAGGTATTTTCTAACTCATCGAAAGTAAAGTCATCATATAGAGGGTTAAATGATACCTTATCGAATGCCATAAGACAGACATTAGCAGTACTGTAGGGTCTGTCTTCTTTCTCTGATTCACTGGCATCACATTCAAGCCAGATGCTTGTGTTTGCATACTTTTGACTAGTTGTAGCTTTCCTACTTGATCATGATCTATCATATGGATTGTTTTTCTTTGACATTGGACAGTCCTTCTTCATATGCTCTGACTTCTTGCATCCAAAACATATTGTTTCTTCTTCATTGCTTTCGTGAACGTCTTTCTTCTTTCGGGTTGATCTCTCAAACTTTAAATTTTTTTTGAAGTTCCTTACTATTATGGCTTGCTCATCACCACTTGATGATTCTTCGTCAGAATTATTGTTTGCAACACTTTTGGCTTGTACTTTGAAGGCGATAGATTTTTCCTTGGGGGTTGCTTCTTCAAATTCTTATAGGTCCAACTCATGGGTCATCAGCTTGCCCATAAATGTCTCCAGAGTCATTGTAGTGAGATCGTTTCTTTTAATGCTTGCAGTTGCCTTTTGGGTTCCAATTCTTGGTTAGAACCCGTAGCGCCTTTCTGATCTTCTCATGGTTACTGTAATCCTTACCAAGAGATTGCAAAGCATTAGTAATATTTAGAAAACGAGTAAACATTTGTGTAATTGACTCGCCGGTTTCATCTTAAATAATTCATATTCCTGTATTAGTTTGCTGATTTTGGATTCTTTCACTTGGAAGTACCTTCATGAGTTACCTCAAGAAGTCTTCAAATATCATGAGACGTAGTATAGGTAGAAACACGATTAAACTCCGTCTTGTCAATTGTACAGAATAGTGCATTGATGGCACGTGTATCTAGACTAGCCTTTGTCTTTTATTCGTCTGTGTATTTTTGTGTGGCTTGTCTACAAGTATAACTTCAATCACTATTCATGTCGGTTTCTTATAACCCTCAATAACTATAGACCAAAGATCCAAGTCAAGAGACCTTAGAAAGAAACTCATTCGTGTTTTCCAATAAGTATAGTTTGTTCCATCAAATAGTGAGGGTCTATTTGTGGATTTTCCTTCACCTTTGAATATTGATTTCACGGCTTCCATATATACTTTAGAGTGTTATATAAGAATATAATATATATGCTCTGATACCAATTGTAGGACTGTTGACCACTATAGAGGAGGGGTGAATTGAGTGTGTACGTGTGCAACAAAAATAATCACCAATTAAAAATTAAACATTATAATCTATGGTAGAAAACAAGAGATAGTAAATTAAATTACAGTAAGAGATAGAAGATCAAACTGAGTGAACACCGTAATATATACTGGTTTCTCTCTAAGAGGACTAATCCAGTCACGAGTACTCTTGCCCGCTGTAAATATACTATTTGCAAGCTAAATGAGATCTTGTCGTCTCTTTATAACACCGTGCTTGGTGATAAGTGCACAATCGACTTCACAACACCGGGCTTGGTGACGAGCGCACGACCGACCCCAAAAACTAAGAAGTTTTCTGACTTGCAACCTCTTACAACTCTATAAACCAAATACTCTAAATCGAACAAGATGTTACTAGCTTTGGCTAGGAGTAGTATAGGTGAAATATGAAAACTTTAGATCATTAGAAAATACTTTAGGAATAGATAGAGAGAAGAGTGAATGAGTGATTAGAAATGTGAAAATCCTTCTCTAGTTATAGTACTTTTCCTGACAAAACTTGGGCAAAGTTCAGGCAGAGTTCGGATGCTAAAATCTCACATACGAACTTTGGACACAGATTTGGAGGGAACTGATTTTCAAAAATCTCAGACCGAACTCGGTCAGAGTTCTATCTGAATTATGGCAAACCAGAATATGATTTTTGGGATCCAAATTGCATAGGGTTTGTGGGCTGTTTGGATATGTAGATTTGAGATGTAGGTAGGCTTTTTGGATAGGTGTACTGAAAATAACCTAGGCTAGTAATATCTCGATCGATTTTATATTTATATTCTCTAGACTCAAATAATAGTAAAGTACAGAAGAAATGTAAAAATGACTCGATCTGGATTATGATACAATTGCTTTTGGATGATAACTCGAAAGATCTTTGTAGATGCAATATGTTCTTTAATATTGAGTTCAGTGACCTGTAACATTAGTAGCAGTTCGTATGTTTTGCGTATCGACATAAGTCATCGTTGATTAACAAAATCAGTTGTGACCATTTAGGCAATGGGCCAACAACGTTGACACGGCAAGACACGAGTATTATGGACACATAATTTAGGATTTGGAATTGGCTAATCAATATTTGGATAAATAACAATAAAATTAGTAGTTATTTATAGCCTCCCAAAGAAATAATCCAGAAAAGGAATATTCCAAGAATATTTCTGAAAATATTCCAAGAATATGCTATCCATAAGTAATCACATGGTTAACCTAAGCCATGACTAATTAAACTAGAATGATTTGTTATTTACTAATCATGCCACCCTCCTAAACTATATTCTCCTACATAATTACCAAATAAACAACTCCATCTTTAATAACTATTGAGCATGCTACTCCTTCTACACATAATTATCACACTACCATCCTTTTCTAAAAATTACCCAATTGCCACTACCTTTTCCAAAATAAAATATTTCCTTGAAAAATAATAATTAGAAAAATTAGGAATTTTGAAAATAGGGGGTTACATACCTCGACCAATTTTTGCTCCTCACCTTGCCTCCACCACAGACCCAACTGTGCCCTCACTATCGTTGTAAACTAACTCCATTGTCAACTTTTTAGATATGTTCCCTTAAGTATCAGCAAAATAAATATAACAAATAAAGAAACTAAAACATAATAATAGTAGTGGTAGTAATAATAATTGATGTTGTAGTAGTATCATGCCCCGATACCAGAACACGGGAAGTCGTGTAAGTATCGAACATCCTAGGCTCCGCTACAGACGAGTACGCTAATACTCGTAGTCACAATTTTCATTGGTAAAATTTTAGGATAAGTTTACCATGGATTACCTATGACTAACATGATTGAAGGCAAAGCTCATTGAGCTACTGAGTTAGAGTTATCTAACCCATAATACATATTGACATATAAGTATACCTTGAATAATATAGGATAATGAAGTTACCCGAAGTGCCCACCTTCAACTCTAGCATTTCATTCAACATCTATATGCTATCCAATAATATCCTCTTCCAATTGATCATCTTCCCACATAGTAAGAAAATTTTATGTCGTTAAACGTACAAGCCTCGATCAAAGAACACTTGGTGGATCTAAACCAATTGATGATAAAATTATGATTCAATGGATAAGAATGTGGTATAATTCATCATAATGTTCTTGCTAATATTTTCTAGCACCTCAATATATATCACAAAAAAAAAGTTAAGTAATCTTAACCATCAATGTCTATAAGTCGTTAACTCCAATAACAAACAAATACAACGTAGCAAATAAATATTCAATATAGAATACAGTTCAGATATGGGTCATATATGGCTATTTTTCAACAATAATCCTATTTGTTGGGATTAAGCTGTTGCTAGGATGGCATGGTGCTTATGGTCGTCCCTACATAAGATATGAACAAAAAGGTGAATTAATTTATAGGCTCAACTGTTCATGTTTTTTAACTTTATACCCCAGACTTTTTTACTCAACAACTTGATATCATCAACTATTTAATATTTTCAAATTGATACCCAAAATTTCAAAAAGGACAAAATTATCCCTCTATTTCACTTCTTAACCCCTCTCCCTCCTGCTGGCTCACCACTCCCCACCCCAACCCCCAACCCCTCCAACCACCCTCAATCCCCCTGACTGCCCCGCCGTCGTCCCGCTCCCCATCCCCACCCCGGCTGCACTACCACCCCCCTCTCCAGGCGCACACGATAGCTGGAGGGGTTGCTAAGATTCATACCCTCTCTTCAAATATAGTTCAACACTACATCAAGTACATCATAGGAAAGTAAGCTAAGATTCATACCCTCTCTTCACAAGGCCTTACGAAAAGGATAATACTGATCAAAGTTTTTGTTAATTATATTGCAAAAATTTCATCCAATATGACCATATAACCTTCTCCCACTACCTATGTTTCAAACCTAAGAATCACAAACATACACTCATAAACCTAAATACTGCAAAAATAGGAGTACGTATTTTGATCTGAGTGTGATATAGTCACATCATGATATGAAGACACCATACTAAGGAATGCATGTCACAACGAATATCCTTGCTTCTAAATAATCATAACTTGAGAATTTGGTTTCACTTGTGCGTCCACATGTTTGTGTTCTATGCATCTTAGTCCAAGTATCGACTCATATGAAATTTGAAGTTATCAAGAACCCATCACTAACCTAGCACAATTTAATTTTGAATGTGCAACTATTCCTAGGTTGTGGGTGAAATTGCATTTGATTGTCTTTGGGTCGAGAAACGGTTAGCTACTAAAATTTTAAAAAAATTCGGTAAATGCCTACTTCATATTTCTTGCATCAAAGAACAATTTGTATGAATTTTATACGAGTTCTTGATCAATTCTATGCATAATTCACATGTAATTATCAACTCGCGATATCTTCACAACAGAACTTAGCACACAGATAATAGTATATCATGGTTTATGAATTTGTAGGAAATTAATAAGAATATTTACCAAGGGAGGCTGAATTACTATATCGAGCTAAAGTATGGAATAAAACAGTCCAATATAATATAAAAGCGCTAAAAGAGGCAAGGATTAGCAAATTATCATGGTCAAGCACATAAGCATGTGAGACTATATAATTCTAGCTCATGCGACCACTTATACATAGAGTTAAGTCTATAGTTCATAATTAATCATTTCACAATGTTAATTGCTAATAGCAGAATTGCTCAAAAAATGAGCCAAAATGTTCATTTTTGGGCTCAGAATACCGACAAAACCATAAGAGATTAAGTGTTATGTGTTTAGTTATGAAAAAAAAAATGAAAAGTAATTTATAAATCAATACCAAGGCTACAGCCAAAATAAGTCAAATTAGCAACGTATTTTTATGTTGTTAATGTCAAAATAATTATCGTTAAAAAGCTTTAGCGACAAAATTTGCGATGATTGGGCCTTGTCGTGTTATAGCAAGTCACCCAATAAAAACATGTCTCTACTTTCACACCAGTGACAAGTTGTGTTTTTTAAAATTTTCTCCCTATAGTAGGTGGGCAAGCTAGCATCAAAATATTAACTTTTATGTAAGTTATACCACTATTTAAGATGTATCCATTAATCATGTACGACATTCCCTATTTAACCTTAAGTGAATGTGATCATCTTCTTAGCAAAATTTTTTGTTGCTTTTGTTATAGAGATATGAAGTTTCTTCTTGTGAGTTTATGCATGTAGTTTTAGGTAGATGTGGTAAATGTCGCATATTGCACTAATTTCGAATTAATATGAGACAATAATTCAAAGGTACAATATCTATGGTAGTAAAATGTATTTACTTGATCAATGGTTGACCAATAACCATGGAATCAGCTTAGGGACCTAAAGTATGAATATTGAGATGATATAGAAATCACCACTCGATTGTTCTACCAAAGTGTTAATATTTAGTGACAAGAATGCCACATGCTTGTTCAAATTTTTTTTTGGTTTCTTCTCTGTTCTTCTGATAAATTGATCACTGTTTTACATGTTTTCCTTATCATGAATCGAGTTCTTCCATTAATCAATTAATTTTCTTAGTGCTAATTTTATTTTGAGAAGCTTCTTTCAAAGTATTTCGAACTTGTTCAAGTGTCGAAAACTTTGAAGGGGGTCCTGTAGAAGCATGAAAATTTTTCAGCAAATATAGCTCCATGCGCCCAAGTCAAGTGTAACTCCAAGCGCCTAGTCAGTGTAACTCTATGCGCCCACTCAATGAAGCTCCATGTACCCTCTCAATGAAGTTCCATGCGCCCACTCAATGAAGCTCCATGCGCCCAGTCAAGTGTAGCTCCATGCGCCCAAGCCTGACTCAGTCAAAGCCATGATCAAAACGTGCACCGAAGCGCTTGGCCACGTCAGTCTCCACGAGCAGTCGTGCACCGAAGCATGCAACCACGTCAACACCACGACCAACCCACGATCTCGTAGGCTGTATGCGCCTACATCCTATGCGCCCAAAGCTGGACTATGCGCCTACATAAGAACCAGCGTGTTTTCTCTTGTGGGCGCATAACATTATTTTAGCTCGAGAACGACTATAAAAGGGGGGTCTCATCCCTCTTCAAAACAAGAGAACATAGAGCATTTTCAAGAGCCAAATTGCTGTACTTCTTGCCAGTGAGCCGAGAGTTAGCAATTTTCTTAGGTTTTCTCCCACTTTTGTAATCGGAGTGTCAACGGAGTAAAGGAGCAACTGTCGCTTGATCTCCATCGTTCCATTTCGCAGAATTCTTTTTTGTACTCGGGGATCCTCAGCGCAGGATCTCTCAGGCGTACTCGATTTGTGGTGCCTTGTGCCAATAAAAGAAAAGACATTTTTTTCTTCTTCTTTTTTTGTGTGTCCATAATGGGATGGAATTAAATTCAGATCCCGTAAAAAATCGGATCTGAATATTTGACTCCATCTTTCCATAACCGTTCAAATCCCGCAATCAGTGGAAACAAGTGACAATCATGTTGTCTGCACATACGCACCCAGTAGTACAGTCCTAGCTGCTCCTGCACGCATAAGTGAGTAGCGTAGCAGCCCATGTGCTGGTACAGTGATGCATGCGTGCATACGCATAAACACGCATACGATCATAGTCTTGTCTTGCCTGTGCATACACCTGTGCATGTGCCCATGTTTTCACCCACGCCTGCATCCGTGCATGTTCCCGCTCATGCATCTGAGCATGCACCACTCACGAAACTCGCACAACAATTGCGCACAAGTGTCGTGCATGGGTGCACCAACAATCTGCAAAGTGTACCACAACTCGTGCAATAAAGTGCAAGTGCGCCAACAAAAGGGTCACTTTCCGCCCTTGAGCCCGAGTCCGAGTTTGGACTCGGCTCCTAAGAAATTTTTTCATAAGTGTGACAAAAAACATAAATGCTTTCTTTAAGGAGTTAATCATTTATTTCTCCTAGGAAAACACCTGTATGATGCACTCACATGTGCCCCACCACACCCCATGTGCACACCTCAACACAAGTAAATCATTATATTGAGATACCCACTTGGTGGTGTAGCCAATGTGAGACTATCTTTTCTAGTCCAAACGCAAAAATACCATATATATATATATATATATATATATATATATATATATATATATATATATATATATATATATATAATGCAAATGACCTCTAGTCTAGTGGTAAAGAGAGATGCATGCGACCCAAGTGATAGGAGTTTATACATATGAAGAGGGATCCGCATCCCCACACTTTTGCATCCACCAAACAACCCCACTTTCACATCCATTGGATCATGTTTAAGTCATCTAATATTAACCGTTGATTTGTCAACGGTTAAGATTAGATGACTTAAACAAGATCGAACTTGTGTTATCATGGGGATGACTTAAACAAGATCTAAATTGTACATGATAAAATAGACAGGCAAAACCATGTAGGAATTGGGGCACTTTTTTTAATATTTTTCTGGCTTAATTGTAATTTGATACCTTCAAATATTTCAGTTTTTTAACTTAATATCCGGAACTTTGATATGCATCAACTTGAAACAACCAACTATTGAATTATTTTCAATTTAATACCAAAAAAAAAGAACGAAAGTACCCCTACCCCACCAAACCCCCCAAACCTGACGCACCCCCCCCCCCCTTCGGCAGCCCACCCCAGCCCCTCCCTCCTGCTGCCCTCTACTCCCCCTCCCCCCACCGCCCCCCTGATGCAACCCCCCCCCCCCCCCCCCCCCCCCCCCCCCCCCCCGTTTTGTCTGCCCCTAGCTACACCACCACCCCCGCTGCTCGTTCTGCAAGTGGTGCAGGCAGGGGGAGGGGACTGGGTTGGGGGAGGCGGAGGACCGGTGGCTGAGGGGAGGCAGAGCGCGAGAGGCAGCAGCATCATGTTAGGGTTAGGGAGGGGAGGATCAGGATTATTTTCAGTCTCTTTTATTTTTAGGATATTAAGTTGTACAAAAAAAAAGTTTAAGGTTTTAAGTTAAAAAAACGAAATAGTTGAGGGTATTAAATTAGATTTAAGTCTTTTTTATATTGGTCATTCCACACCTAGTCCACTTCACTCAAGGTTGAAGCTCGAGTTTTTGGTTGCACCATTGTTGTAGTGTGGCCTATCTTTGTTGTGCCTTGCACCTCCAAACACATCCACATCTGGCTCAATCACTTGTCTGTTAGTAGTGATAGGAACTAGCACCTCATGAGCTGTGTCCACGACGAGTATTGAAGAGTGCTCCATATAACGTACGGGCGAAAGAGACGATCAATATGCACCCACAGACAAACCTATCGACGAAAAAACTGAGTTGTAGACCTAGCTAGATACGGTGTATGGAAAATTGGTCGTCACTCAGCACGTCCGTAGCGCGCGAGACCTAGCTAACAACCACCGTACTGTCCCGACAACTCGAGCTGATATAAAAATATTACGAGCCTGCAACGAAGTTCCTTTAACCCAACACAACAATACAATCGAGTAGTCTGTAGCTGGGTTGATAAATAGAACAAGTTCTACTTAGCTGACATAGGTATGGTAGCAATATTCTTCCCTACGAGTCATCAGCATATTTATCAGTGTGTGACGATCCACTGACAGCGTCTTCAATCTTCTTCTTATCAAGCCGTGCTTAATTTGGACATCGTCTCGTTTGTTTCTTATAGAAAACTACATATTTAGAGGTCCACGCGAAGCTCCAGAGATTTTGAGCTAGCAGTACTCGATCTGTGCAGTTGTTTCGACTCTGCATCGATCCGTGGAAAACTACATGATTGAAAATATGAGATACTGAAGTAACTGAACAATGACGAAAAAAACAAGATAATATATAAATATAAATATGGCTCTTTGTCTAGTATATATCCGGAACTAAAAAACTGCAAATTGGTATTTTGCAAATATAGGCAAAACTCCAGCAAGTAAGTGTTCCTGATAACTACGTCCAAACAGCTGATTCCATTAGGTGCAGATGATGGTTATATACGAACCAAAAGAGAGAAGCAGAAATGCCACGAAAGGTCACTCCACACGTTTGTCCTCAGCCGCTATATTCAACATCATCAATACGAAAAATCTTCGGAATATATCTGCACATTTCTTTTTCTTTCTTTTTGTTTGTTTTCTAGATCGGTTGGTCGTGACAAGGTTAGACATAAGCATGGGTGCCCACAAGAAAATGGAAATGGATATCAGATAAAGCGTGTCGTAACGCCGAATCCTTCATTATAACTTCTTTTTTTTTTTGGTTCTTCTCACGAGCTATATATATATATATATATATATATATATATATATATATATATATATATATTGTTAGTGTCGGGGCACAATTTTTCGATGGAAAATTCTGAAATATCGTAACAATTGTACAAACAATCGTTATTACGTAACACTTCACAGAAGGTACGTAATAGAAACTTCAACTAGTGCTACACTTCACAGAAGGTGCACAGAACGTAACACTTCACAGAAGGTACGTAATAAAATTCCACAAGTGCTACCCTTCACAGAAGGTGCACAAACAGAATTCGGATAATATCAACGCAAACACTTCACCGAAGGTGCGTTAATAGAATCCTGATAGAACTAACAAAGAAAGTGACAGGCGAAAGGTGGATAATCTCCTGCTGGGGTGAATAATCACCGTTGCTCAAAGCTTTATTCGTCCCACACAGCACGAACAGCTTCCAGGAACCAGCAAGTTCACGAAGAACTTCTGGAACGCTCGTAAGTCAATATTTGTGACTTGAACGGGCTTCCTGGA
>JANAVB010037874.1:0-69272 GCA_029216955.1 Iris pallida | reverse complement strand
AATTAACATATAGGGCTTCAAGCCCCTTTTAAAAATGGATTTTGTCGACTATGCGTCGAGAAATCGATTTTCCAAAATTAACAAAAACTATTTTCAAAACAGTAAAAAAATTAGAAATTTTCTGATACGACGTGTGCCCCGACAAACTGGACAACATGGTCACGAAGCAAAAGTATCAAAAGGTGCATATCGACTTCACGGACGTGTGGGATTTTCCGGAACTCGATTTCACTCTGTGTGCGCGACGAAATCGAAGCGTATCGGTCGAGATATCCATTATCGGCCTCTTTGAAAACTAGCCTACAACTTCGTGTATGTTCGTCATCTCGAGACGAAACTTGTGCCACTGGATTCGTGTCATTGTTTTGGTCCTGTGAGGCAAGTTTGGTCCATTCGAGAAGGTCGATCGGAACGCTATTTTGACAGGCCCATGACCCGATCTAACGGGCAAAATTGTGCACGGCTCAACGGAATCAAACTTTTGACATATAGTTTTTTGTATCGTCAAACTGGACCCATATCATAATATGATGACTTTAGAGACCCTGGCACGCTTTTTGGTACAAAGAGGGTCCAACGGTGGACACCAAATTGGCCCAAATTACAATTTTATCCTGTGTCCAGAATTGGACTTATGGGTAGGCTATCTTAGGCATTTTTTATGCCAAAAGTTCGTGATGTTTATTTCAGCATCTATGGACGTTTGCGGAAGTTGACTTTCACTGTTCTTTGTTTCTTGAAGATCTGAATTGCTGGATATTGTCGTTTGCACACCACTTCCAGGAAAGATACCTTGCCACTATATACTGTTCATTTATTGTTTTTTTTTGTTATTTTTTTTGTTTATTTATATACTGCATGTTTCTATTACATGTGCGTCCAAGTCATACTTGGGTGCGAGCGATTACATTAGTCGTTTTTTGGCTTTTGTTTATTTTTAAGCATAATGACTTAGAACTAGATGACTACCCATTGAAGTAAGGTATTAGTATATCTCATATGGCCTTGACACTTGTTTATCACGAATTGTGAGTCACATATAGGACACAGACTCGCATAGTCGGCTGGCCCCTAAACATATGAGACGTAAGACGGTTAGGGTATAACTTCCAATAGATTTTGTATAATTAGTAGACTTGGAAGTTATTAGAGGTTCATATAAGTCATAGAGATGACATTGATAGGCATGGGGTGGAAAGAACAGTTCATTAACGTATGAGCCACTATTGTACTTTTTTATGCTGTAACCTGAAAGCTTCGCTGGAGATATGGTATGAGATTACCCTCTCAGGTTGGCCACAGACGTTTATAGAACGTCACGTGCTTGGCTCCTGGTGTCCCAAGTGAGGAGTATGCCGATCCCATTTATATCCAAAAGGCCCTTGCGTTGGAGGTTTGTTCTTAATTGCATATTCAGTAGAATGGTTAGTACCCTATTGCATGCATCTTTATCTTATTACCCAATTTATATGTCTCATTTTTCATGTATTTTTTTTACGTCCCTCTGAGGACCTGGTGATCGCTTTAGGCTTAGATGACCAGGACTTTTCCCAGGAGTACGGTTCTGCACTGGATCCATCTTTCTTAGTTGATGAGGTCTCGCCTTTCAAGATCTACTTACTTTTGAGGACATAATTATGCTATATTTAGTGGACATCTTTTCCTTGTATATTTTTTTTTTTTAGGAAGTCGGACTCCAGTTATCTCAGACTATTTTTTATAGCTGTTTGGTAGTGAATTTGTCTCTACCCGCTATATATCTTTTGACTCTTTTATTTTATTATTTGGACTATTGCTTATTCTTATGTTCTGTGGATGAGATATACAATATCTGTGATTGGCCTATGATTTTATTATTTACAACTTATGTGTGTATACGAGGATTCCATATATTGGAGTATTCTTTGTATGCATGCAGTTGGCATGTTTTGTATGCCTAGTCCTAAGTATATTGGGACAGGAGCATTACAACACGAGGCATGAACTAGATCTACTCCCACGAGACTACTACCAGTAAGTATATTCAACCTTACAAGTAATGACTCGGACTCCAAAGCAATTTATGTCACAATCGTACAAATATAAATGCAATACACTAGAATCAAATAAAGCCGAAGATGAATGAGAATGACCGAAAATGGTACCTGTAACCACTTGTCCAACTGCTAACGCCTCCTCCAAGGAAGCATAAAAGTATGTCACAACCCGCTCTCGAATAATCGGACACGAGTCAGACATGCCCAGCCTTCGTCGTTAGACACGACAAGTAAGCTGTACCAATCTAGGGAAACTACAAGGCAATATGAAGATATACAAATCATAGCATCTCTATAAACGATCCCAAATCTAAAGTACAATTCTATGATTTATTACATTCATCCAGAAAGCAAGGTAAAGTCTGATGTCTCTAATACAATGAAAATAAACTGCTAGGAGGGAAAGATAACTTGGCCTCCTCGGCCTCTAAGTCCAATGCAGCTCCAGCTGGCTCAAGCATGTCAGCAAGTTCACGCCCATTCACAAATCGCCTCCATCTCACCTGCAACATATCCAATCAGGAGCGAGCAAAGCACAGTTCTAGGTAATGAACATGAACATCAAGATATGAAATAAGTACGAGAAAAATATTATGAAAATAAATTGAAGTACAAGCAAGATCCTGAAATTACGAGAATGTAAAGTACAAGCATATAGATGAACCTGAAGTACCTGAACCTGTCATATGTACAATAATTTAAATACAACTAGCATATGTGACCGGCTGGGAAAAGCACAGGAATAAGCACAAGAACACAGGAATAAGGGTACGACTTAGAGCCCGCTGCACAGTACGAGGCCTAAACAATCTACATGAATATCACAACATGGGTGTGGTCACATAGCTAGTGTATTTCTCCTTCCCGACCATAAGTAAGCACAGGATACGAAAATACAAGAGTACAAGCACGTGTCTCAATGTGTCACAAGGAAGCACAGGATATGTATGAACAGAACCATAGAATATACTTGCCTTGCTTCGAAAAAGTACGGGTAATGAATGGAGCTGGATGTCCTCCTGTTAAATGATTTAAGTTGATTAAGTTCTACTCATTAACTTCTGCATACCTAACTTGATCTACTATCAAATCACAAAACTGAAGAGCAGATTGGTTGTTTAATAATCAAGCTCTTATTATTTATTCCTATAATTAGTTTAAAAGTTGATTATCATGACTATTATTTTATATTACCATAAAAATTGTTTAGGAAACTTAATAGTTTACGAACTGTTCAGACATTGGTATAAAGCGATAATCTGCTTTAGCTGAATACACCCCAATTAATTACTTCCTGACTTGGTTCAAAACTTCTCTTATACAAAACCCCCTTGATTCCACCTTGCCAATCCTGACTATCCCAACTTACTTTTCCTCATCCTCAGGATTATATAAGAAACACAAACACTAAGTTCAAAAATTCTTCAAGTTCTGATCACTCGAACCTATTAACTGTTACTCCCATCACTAACTTAAAGATAAAAGAGGAAGAACAGATTATAAGAATTTACAATCATAAAACTGTAATCTTAAATACAAGGCAAAACTCCCAAGCAGACACAACTGATACAAAAATGGTATTTAGTCCAGGACATAGCAAGAA
Organism: Iris pallida; assembly: GCA_029216955.1. NCBI lineage: Eukaryota > Viridiplantae > Streptophyta > Magnoliopsida > Asparagales > Iridaceae > Iris > Iris pallida. Next base: position 65,633 of record JANAVB010037874.1, on the reverse strand, counting down.
CCGAGCACAATGTCCACTGCAACCTTGACACCAACGTCGAACACTATGGACACAGCCGCACGGAAAAGAATTTGCTAGCACAAACGATGCTTGAGCAGGACTGATTCAAATTCAACTAGAACATGATGCCACTGTCACACCTCAAGAACTGGACACGATCCAAAACTTGGGCACAATAATATGTGGACACGGCACAGGAACACCACACTCTATATTAAACATTGCAACATCGCTCTGTTGAAAAAGAAGGATTAAAAGTTACCTGCAATGGGTCGTGTCTGGAAGAAGACATGTAACGCCCCAGTCCTAATATACGTAGGACCAAGTACGTAAACATGCAGCTGTAGACATACGAAGTACAGGGGCCTTGTATGTATACATAAGCTGTAAAATGCAGTAATCCAAGACAAACTAAATCTCATCCACAATTAAAAGAATAATAATAAAAAAATCAACTTGAATATTTTGATACAATCGTTGGGCGGAGACAAAGTCCACTACCAACTATCTCAATGAATGAAAGGTAAAAGAATCGATCCATAAATGGCAAGACGAACCAAGCGCAATCGTCTTCGAAGGAATGGAGAAGACCACGGCCTTGGCTAGAACACCTGCAGTGAATCATGAACACACACCTGGGGAAAAACCAGGTCCTCAGAGACGTAGCAAGATACAGAAAGAAAGCTAATATGAACTGTCAGAATAAAAAATAATATAAAAGATTATTCTAGACACAAATATGCAAAGGAGATTCTAACCGCCTAATGTGCAATTTAGAGGACAACTTTCATGCGTATGGGTGGGATTTTAGGCTATGTGTACGTAACTGGCATCCAGTCATCTGTATCCGGCCGTAACGTCCAAAACGTCAAGGGTATCTGCAAATAAATCGCCACAGTTCCATCTGGAGACTGTGGTTTACTGTTTGGATTCCCATACGTACTAGCGACTGTCCTCCCCAATATTTCCTACACTGACCAAGTCATGTCCATGACCCATCCAGTTTTGTAACTGCTCGAGTCTCTATACCTTAATCGTAGCAGTTACGATCTATCCGTCACACGACAATAAAGATGGCCAGTCCATAAGTCATTGCCCCTAACAAAATATCTCAAACCGTAGTGTAGGTGTCATGGCCAAAGGATATAAGAATATCCCCCAACAAGAAGGTAGTCCACTAACACTAAGTTAACATACATATAGTAAAGTAAAACGACTAATAGCGTCGCTTGCACCCAAGTGTGGCTTGGACGCACAATTTATAACAAAGAAACTAACAATATGAAACAAAGTAAAATACGAAATAATAATATGACAGTAAATTAGCAAGGTATACTTGCCTGGGTCCTGAGCACTGTGGTGGCAAAGATCAGACAGGAAGTTGGTGGAACAACGGCTGCTGAGGAACTAAGGTCCAAACAAACATCTCCGGATGCTGAAAATAGTCTATTATCTAATTATAATTAATACTATACCTATTAGATTTATTTAATAAATTCTATAATTAGGATATGGGTTTTTGTATTAGTTTTCGAAAAACTAAACGGATCGCATTTTCGTTTCCGAAACTCCCGAAATCGTAAAAACTGAAACACGTTTTTTTTCGGACATCTAATACTCAAATAGTTTTACAGAAATCTACAGAACGAATTTTGTCTACTAAAATATGTTTTTGGAAACCTTACCTGATACGCTTCTTTTAAAAAAACTGGAGGCAAAACGGAGTTCGGAGCTAGGAGATATCGTCGTTCCAAGTTGCTCTTGCTACTAAAAAGCGGGGATGAATTCTAATGACGTATTTTAGTGTTTCTATTGGACTAAAATAATTTCGAATTATGGATGATAGAAGGGGGATGTATTGGATTTATATAAGTATTTATTTCAGATTTATCTCCTAAATTAGATAGGATTTGATTTAAATAAATTGGTGTTTGCTTTGTTAGGATAGGATATAGATAGAGATTTTTCCAAGTAGAAGTAGGATTAGTATTAATTTAAAATATAGTTTATATTTATCTAAATTATTTATAACATTATTTAAAATTACTATATATAAAACTATAGTTAATATTTATTTAAACAACCTTCATCCATCTCATTTATGCAAGCTGAAATATCTAATACTAATTTGACATTTATTCTATATTAATATGTGTACAATAAAGTAACATGTAAAAAGTAATAAAAGTTATAAATAAATCCTAAAATTTTGAGGAAAAGAAATTGTATAATATAGTTTAGATCCTTAATGTACTAGAAAAATAGCTTTATATATATTTTTATACTAAATTCACCAATGAGCACTATACTAAATATATGTAAAATAATACAAATTATATAATAAGTCAATAATAGTTATTTAAAAATCCAGAAATTCTACAAATATTTATTTTGAAAAATCAAGGGGTTTACAAAGTCTTATCTAGATAAGGATTAAGAAGAGTTTTAATTCCCCTCCCCTTAGATTTTTCACTATTTAATTCAAATTGATTTAAAAGTAACTCAATCAATATAACCAATGTAGATAGAGACTAAGATTTATTTAAACCAAATAGATAATTCTATTATTAAATTTAAACCAATACTTCATATCTAAATCCAAATCCTATTTAAATATATAAATTACACATTTAAATTAAACTATTTAATTTAAATCAATAAATCAAATCACAATTAATTTATCACAAATAATCCAAAATATCTTTTTATAAAATTTATATAATAATTAATTTTGAAAATTCTAATATATATTTTAAATATTAGTAGGAAATATCTTCAAAATATCCTTTAAATAATTTTGGTAAAAATAATTTTGAAAAAATAACATATATTTACATATTTAAAATACCTTCTTGCTAAATAAATTATTATAAATAATAAAATAAATTTTGAAAATTACATGAAATAATTTTCAGCGCTTTACACGAGTAAATATCACATAATCTAGTTTTTCTAAATTACCACTTATTAAAATAAGATAGCATTTATAAATAACTAAAATAATAAGTTTTGGCAACCTCGATAGATACTTTTCACAACTTTTAATAAAAATAATTATTATATATAATTTTGAAACCATTACCGATAATAAAATCAAAAACCATTTTTCTAAAAATATGTACCTCGTACATATTCGTACTCGACGAGTAAATACGAAAAAACGCAAATTCTCGCGCGACGTACAATACGACTATGCGACGTAAAATACAAAAAAATAAGTACTAAAATATAGTAGAATTTAGGGATTTTACAAGACACCTCCCCACAGATCGGACACGAAACACGTATTAGCTCACGAAAGTCCCTAATCAAACATTTCGACAAACAGTTTGTGTTCAGCAAAAATTTGTCACAACACTGAATCCTTCTGTTCTAGCGAAACAATTAAGAAATTTGGTATCAAAACAGTATCCCCCAGATTATTTCTTCGATCGAAACTTAGCAAACATCCGCAGAAATTCGATCGAAATATAGATAAACATTCTACTTCATCAATGAAGCTTCAAAGAACAAATTCAAATTGAAAGGAAAAGTAGAATTTGAGGTGGACTCACCTGGAGTTGAATTAGCAGATTTCTATGCTGCCCAAAAGATCGATCTCGTCTAGACTAACTGCTACAACAAATCAAATGATGATTCAGGAAAAGGAGGAAAAAAATAAGGTTTAATACTACTGAACTTCAAACTCACCGATCCGTTCTTGCTCTTTGTAGAAAATGCTGGGATCTATCTACTAAAGTACATCGAAATCTCCACGGGAAGAGTAGATTAGTCTAAACAAGGAAATAATTGAATCAACAAAATTCTATACGAATCAATCAAAATTATCCAAATCTGAGTGGAAATTGATCGTTACTCACCAGATTGTATAGATTGTGATGAAGAACTCAACCGATCAAATCAAATCTTCGATCGAACGTTCTAGCGTCGCGCCGCAACCAAATCGAGTAGATAGCAATCGATCCAGTTCTTTGCTCACGGCCAACAAATAGAGGAAAAATCAGAGATGACGAGATCTAGGAATGAAGGAGCTACCAAAAGAATTTGAGATCCTCACCTAACCGAAGACACAGACGACGGTAAGAAGATTACGGTGGAAGTTCGCCATCAGTCGTCGAGAAGTACTGGTCGAGGTCAGGGAGTGATTAATCTTCACTGTAGTTGAAATTGCCTCTCGCCATGGCTGCTTTCTACTGGAATTAGGGTTTAGTAAGTTGGTTTAGGAAGAAGAAGAAGAGAAGAGAAGAAGAAGAAGAATGAAGAACGAATCAAAATAGAGGTTGAACAGAAAGTCGTGCTTCAAAATGAATATAGGCGGTTAGGGAGATAGACTGGAAGAGTATTTGGAGGGAAATTCTAAAATTCCAAATCTCTCCACAGCTGTAGAAAAAAATTGTGAGTAGGCCCAAGGCCAGCCATGCCCATTGAAGCCCAAAAGATCAAACTAACCGAGCCCAAAGTATAATTCAATGCAATTGTAAATAAATTTATATTTTAAAACATAAAACCATATTAAAACTTTTAATAGTATTTATCAATAAAAATATAATTCTATGAAACAGGAAAGCGGGGTTAGAAATCTTCCCCCTAAAAAAAATTTTGTCCTCGAAATTCGAAAGACGAATTTAAATCTCAAAACAAACAACAAAGACTGTTCACACACAAATCATTTATTATTATTTTTTAAAATTTTATGAAAATAACAACACAATCAAACAAACAAACTGGATAACGCTCTCATCTCGTCCTCGCGCTCCTATGTGGACTCTCTGGAGAGTGATGTCTCCACATGACTCGGACAAGCAGTATGTCTGATTTCGCAGTTGCTTCTCCCTCCGATCAAGGATCTCCATCGGCAGCTCGACGTAGGTCAAGCTCGGACCCACCTCTAGCTCTGAGTGGTCAACAACATGGCTAGGATCTAGAATGCAGCGACGAAGCTGGGACACGTGAAAGACATCGTGTACTCCTCCAAGCTAGTAGGAAGCGCTAGTCGATACGCCACCTCGCCAATCGTACCATCACATCGCAGGGCTCGATGTATCTGGGGCTAAGCTTCCCTCCTCTACCAAACTGGATAGTACCTCTAGTCGGCAAGATCTTCAGAAATACTCGATCCCCAACTACGAACTCCAGTGGCCGTCTGCTGCTGTCCGCCCAGCGTTTCTGTCGATCATGTGCAACTCTGAGACGCTCTCGTATCAGTCTGACCTTCTCGACTGAATCTACCACCATCTTTGGCCTAAGCAAAGTCCTCTCGCCAACATCGTCCTAAGATAAAGGTGTAGGACATCTCCGTTCATATAATGCCTCGAACGGTGACATCTCGATGCTAGCCTGATAACTGTTATTATAGGCAAACTCCACAAGATGTAAGTGATCCTCCCGATCTGCGAAGTCGAGTATGCAAACCCACAGCATGTCCTCCAATATCTGGATGGTTCTCTCAGACTTTCCATCTGTTTGTGGATATAGGCGGTGCTAAACTTCAACTGTGAACCCAATCTCAGCTGTAGACTCCTCTAGAAGTATGATGTGAACCGGCTGTCCCTGTCTGAAACGATACTTACTGTCACTCTGTGAATCCGCACAATCTAATGCATGTAGAGGTCTGCAAGCTTCTCGATCGATAGCCCTACCTTGAACGGAATATAGTGAACAGATTTCGTCAATCTGTCTATGATAACCTAAATAATATCCTTGCCACCGGGCACTGTAAACTAGAGACGAAGTCTACGGTTATGTGTTCCCACTTCTATTCCGGAATAGGTAAAGGCTGGAGTAATCCTGCTGGTCTCTAGCGCTCCGTCTTAACCTGCTGGCACACAAGGCATCTAGAGACGAATCTGGCAACTTTTTGTTTTATCTTATACCACCAAACATACTCCTGCAGATCCTTATACATCTTGGTAGATCCAGGATGAATAGAATACTGCGACTGGTGGGCCTCCTGTATAAGCTTCTCTCAATTCCTTGGGCACACACAACTGGTTTTCGTACCTCAGGGATCCATCCTCTGCAATAGTGAAGTCGTCAAGCAATCATGCCTCTGCCTGACCTCTGAGACATCGGAGCCCCTCATCTAGAAACTGGGCCTCCTTGATCTTTCTATCAGTCCTGACTGTATTTGCATGTGCATCAGCTACCCTTGGACTCCTGGAATAATCTCGATCCCCAGACTCTCAAGATCCTCGAGAAGATGTCAGTCCATAGTAAGAACTATAGCAACAGGATAAAAGCATCTGCTACCACATTTGCCTTCCCAGGGTGGTATTTCAGATTGATGTCAAAATCCTTCATGAGTTCCAGCCATCCTTGCTACCTCATGTTCAGTTCCTTCTGAGTAAAGACATACTTCAGGCTTTTATAGTCCGTGAAGATGTCCACTCTCTCTCCATACAAATAGTACTTCCAGTTTCAAGGCAAAAATGACTGCTGCAAGCTCCAAGTCATTAGTAGGATAATTCTTCTCATGGGGCCTCAACTGTCTAGAAGCATAAGTAATGACTCTCTTATTCTGCTTAAGCACACAACCCAAGCCTTTCCCTGATGCATCATTGTAGATGATGAATCCTCCACATACTAATGGCAAAGCTAAAACTGGCGTTGTAGAGAATCTTTTCTTCAATTCTTCAAATACTGACTGGCAGGCGTCGCTTTAGATGAACTCCTCGTCCTTTTGCGTAAGCTTCGTCATCGGCTTCACTATCTTGGCAAAGTCTTTCACGAACTTTGGTAGTAACCCGCTAGCCCCAGGAAACTACGAATCTCAGCTATTGACTTGGGAGGTGCCCATGCTTTCACAGCTTCAATCTTCTTGGGATCCACAGTAATCCCAGCTCCAGTCACCACGTGACCTAAAAACTCCACTCTGTCCAGAAAGAACTCGTACTTGAAGAGCTTGCCGTACAACTTCTCCGTCCGCAAAATCTCTATGACAATCTGTAGATGCTCCACATGTTCTTCCTCAGTCTTTGAATAGATCAAGATGTCATCAATGATGACTACGACAAACTTATACAGATACTTGTGGAAGACCTTATTCATAAGGTTCATAAATACTGCAGGAGCATTGGTGAGTCCAAACGACATCACCAAGAATTCATAATGGCCGTAGCGGATATTGAAGGCTGTCTTCGAAATATCCTGCTCCCGAACCTTCATCGGATGATACCCCGACCGAAGGTCAATCTTCGAGAAAACTTTTGCCCTACTCAACTGATCAAACAACTCATCTATCCATAGCAACGGTTACTTATTCTTGATGGTGATGTTATTAAGTGTATGGTAATCGATGCACATTCTAACAATCCCATCCTTCTTCGGCACGAAGAGTACTGGTGCTCCCCAGGGTGAAGCACTAGACCGAATAAAACCCTTACCTTCTAACTCATCAATCTGGGCCTTCAACTCTGCAGCTTCCTTCGGGTTGATCTTGTAGCAATGTTGGAACTTCGGTGCTGATTCGGGCACTAAGTCGATGGTGAAATCCACATCTCGATTTGGCAGCAATCCTGGTAACTCCATGAGGAAGACGTCGAGAAACTCTGTAATCAGCAGATGCGGCAACTCCTGGTCTTCTTCAACTGCTCCGAAGTAGACTTCCTCTGGCCTCTCTGTAATCCGTCTGCTGATCTCGAACGGTGGAACTCCAGGCGGGCTGAAAGTAACCTTTCCTTCATGGCAGTCTATTACAGCAAACTGCTCGCTCAACCAGTCGATGCCAAGGACTATGTCAAATCCGGGCAATGGCATCACTAGGAGTCGAGCCCTAAGCTCCCTTCCAGCTATAGTGACAGGACAATCTACCATCTCACTAACTGACACTACTCTTATCATAATCCGACAGTTCTTTCTAGCGGCCACAGGTGTGAAGTCGTGTCTATGTAGAAACTCAAATGATATAAAGCTATGTGTGGCTCCAGAATCAGACAGTGTTATGACAGGAAATGAATATAAGAAGATAGAACCTGTAATTACGTCTGGAGCTGCCTCATCCTTCTCAACTGTAGCCATGACAGCACGTCCTTACTGTGATGGTCCCCTCTGCTGCTGATGCTGTGCAAATCACTGCTGCTGAGTAGATAGAGCCTGAACTCTCTGAGGTGTAGCTGGTGGTACTCTGGGTGGTACAGGTGGTAGTCCTCCAGCTCCTCGGGGTCCTCCTGTTAGTTGAGCTGCGGCCTATTGGCAGTCCCTTATCTGGTGCGCGTCTGATCCGCAAAATAAGCAGAGCCCGAGCCTCTTGCGGCATTCGTCAAGTAGTATCCTGGACGGTGACAAAAAGCGCAAGTAACTGCCAACTGCTGCCTCTGTGGCTGATGTGCATGAACTTTGACTGGACGGTGATGCTGCTGTGCTGGCTGCTATGGCCTCACCTGAATCTGAGTCCTCTTCGCCGGTGTCTGGTAGCTGCTGCTGTCGATGTCCCTGTCCCTCTTGAGCTTTAGGTCCACCTTCTTCTCTACCGCCTGAGCAATCTTGAGGATGCTCGTATAAGTTGCCGCCTGGCTGATCGCCACTACATGCCGCATCTCTCTGATGAGGCCCTTCTTGAACCTCCAAGCCCTCTCCTTTGGTGTGTTGACGAGGTTCTCCACGAACCTGCTGAGTCGAGTGAACTCGGAAGTGTACTCCACTACTGTCATGTTCCCCTGCTGCAGCGCCTCGAACTGGATTCGAAGCTCGTCTCGCTCCACGTCTGGAAAGAACTTCTTTTTTAACAGAGTTTTAAAGTCTGCCCAGAGAACTTAGGGTGCAGCCAACTGAGGCTTGTCGCGATACCAGGCTCTAGTAAGATCAAAAAGTTGCATGCTTACAACCTCCACCTTCAGATCATCTAGAATCCTTGCCATCTTCAGCGTCCGCTCTATTGGCCCATTGGTCATTTGGTCAAACCTAATTTTAATAATTGAACCAACTCTGACTTGATATATTAAGCTACTCAGTTTTGGACTCTTGGACACTGATCAAGATTGGACATCTACTCCGTTCAAGACTGCAGCTGTGTTTTGCAACTCGAGTCTGTATCTATTTTATACAATATATTCTCTACTTTTATTGAGTCTAAGAATATGTTGTACATCGAGTTGTACTGGCAAATAGGCTATCCAAAAACATTTTTAAAAAACTCCCATGTTTTGAAAATATCTCTCTTGTTTAACAAAAGCTTCAAAACATATTTCAAACCGCATTTCAAAAATCTCCTCAAAATTATTTTTTTAATACTGTCATAACCCTGACAGAACTTGGCCCGAGTTCGGCCAGAGTTCTGCCAGTAGCCGTTTGATTTTTGAAATCTTCTTAAAACTTGGTCCTCCTTTTATGATGTTGACCGAGATTTACTCTCCGAATTCTGTCCGAATTCTGCCCGAATTCTGCCAGACTTCTCCCTTTGGAATAACTATAAATAGAGAAGGATTTCGATCATTTTAACTCACTCATTCACTTTCAATCTTCTCTCTCTTTAAGCCTATTGCTATTCCAAAGAGTTTTTCGAGCTTTAAATTTCATATCCCAAGCCAGTTACAATCCTCTAGTCGATTTGCCAGTGCGGTACGGTCTAGAAGTTTCTTAGTGATTGTAATCAGAAGGCTTGATTGAAGAAAACCTCTTCACAATTGAAGTTGGACGAGTTCTTCGTATTAAAGCTCGCATTGTAGAAGTTGTAAGGACTTCGTAAGAAATCTTGCAGTTTTTCCAATAGTCGATTCAACTGGAAGCGAGAGTTATTTCGACTGGACTAGTCCTCAACAGAGAGAAACCATTATAAATCGCTGTCTTTGCGTTTGCTTTCTGATCTCTACTTTTACATATCTTATTTGTGATTAATATATGTGATCTTGCTGCTAACATTTTTTTAATTAGCAATATTCCGCTGCCAACTCTATTCACCCCCCCTCTAGAGTATTGCGTTTTACGATTTCGTTCCTACAATTGGTATCAGAGTAGGTATTCCATCTAGAGGAATGGGTTCTTACAGGTAAAGCGAGGTAACACTGCATTTATATTGTTTATACTTGACTATTACTTAGATCACAGCACAACACATGGCAACTGTGAAATTCATAAGTGAAGGCCAGTCCACAAATAGACCTCCACTATTTGATGGTACAAATTACACCTATTGGAAAACACGGATGAGTTTCTTCTTGAAATCTCTTGACTTTGATTTATGGTCTATTGTTCTTAATGGTTATACAAAACCTCCTCGTATTCAAATAGAAGGTGTTATGGTTGATAAACCGCATAACAAGTATACTGACGAGGAAAAAAAAAAGGCCAGTCTTGATGCCCGTACAATTAATGCTTTATTTTGTGCTTTAGACAGAACTGAATTCAACAGGGTATCTATCTGCACCACTGCCAACGATGTGTAGAAACTTCTTGAAGTAACACATGAAGACACGACTCAAGTCAAAGAATCAAAGGTCAGCAGACTTACTCAGGAGTATGAGGCGTTCAAGATGAAGCCCAACGAAATAGTTACTCAGATGTATAAAAGATTTCTGGATATTGTAAATCATTTGTCCTCCCTAGGCAAAGAATACAGTAACCATAAAAGATTCACAAACTCTTGCGAGCACATACAAAGAACTGGATTCCAAAGGCTACTTCAATCATTGAAGGAAACGACCTCACTACCATGACTCTTAAAGTACTTATGGGTAAGCTACTAACTCATGAACTGGAGCTACAAGATCTTGAAGAGCCTGCACCAAAAGAGAAGAAGATCGCTTTCAAGGCTCAGCACAGAAGATCTGCTGAAGATTCTGACAGTAGTGAATCTGACACTGAAGATCTAGGTCTCCTGGCAAGAAAATTCAAAAGGTTCATGAGATATGAAAAGAAGACAAAAGAGAATAATAGCATAAACAGCTGGTATCAAGATGATTATGTCTGCTATGGTTGCAAGAAGAAATGAAATATGAAGAAGGACTGTCCTACAAACTCATCAGCAAGCAAGAAGAGCAACAGGTATGAAAAAGGGAACCTAAAAAGATCCACATCACGGAAGTACGCCAACACTAGCATATGGCATAAAAGTGAAGCCAGCGATTCAAAAGATGAACAATCAGAAGATGCTGCAAATGTATGCTTTATGGCATCTGATCAGGTACCTACTGAACCTATAGTTGATATATATGATGACTTCACCTTTGAGCAACTAGGAGAGGCCTTCAATGAACTGTTAAGCGACTACAGAAAACTGCGTAGCAAATATCAGACCTCTAAGAAGGTACTCAAAGAGTACAAAGGTGAAATAGGAAGACTTACCGACCAACTAGCTGAGGTTAGAAATAATATTAGTGTCTGGTGAGCTTTCTTCTGTCAAGCTCTTACTACACGAGACTACTAAGTCATCTGAAGAGAAAGACAAGATTATTGACCAACTCAAGGTAGATCTTTCTAAAAAGAAAAAAAGTCTTCAAAATACACAAGTCAGAATGGAAGCACTTACTTCTGACTATACTAAGTTGTATGACACTTCCAAAAGATTGGAAATTAGTCTAAAAAAATAGCCTGAGTCTGTTGCTTCCTATCCTAACACGTGTCACTTACCGAAAAATCGGAACATTCCCAAACCAAACACTATCAGACCTAACCCTATCAAACCTTTACCCAAAAAGGTTATGCCCAAACAGAATAATAGGTATGCTTTCTTCTATACTAGAAAACATAAACCTACCAACCATGCACACCACTCAGCTTTCAACACTCAACGTGCACAATGTCATTATTGTGGCCTCATTGGTCATATCTCTTCTGCATGTCGAATCAGAAAGCTTGTTGATTTGAATATTTATGCATGAATGCCAAAAGCTAATGTTTCAGGACCCTACAAGAAATAGGTACCAAAAGTTTCATCTGCAAACTGTTTTATAGGTGGAACACCTTTCACATGCTAGAAGCAAATGGATCCTCGATAGCGGTTGTTCACGGCATATGACCGGTGACGCTTCATTATTTACAACATTGTCGAAGAAAAAGAAGGAAAGCTATGTCTCCTTCGGTAATAATTTAAAAGGTTATATTATTGGTATCAGCGACGTTGGTAAGTCTCCCTATCATGTGATTAAAGATGTCTGTCTGGTTACCGAGTTAAAATATAATCTACTCAAGATAAGCCATTTATCTGATCATGGTTATGGCATTAACTTCGTCAAAGACAAATGTACTGTAGTTGATAGTTCAACTGGCAGTACTATCTTTGAAGGTATCAGGGAAGACAATATATATGTTTTCTATTTGTTGGAAGAAACTAACATTTCGAGTAGATGCTTAATGGCCAAAAGCAATGAGAGTCATCTGTGGCATATGAGACTCGGTCACGCAAATATGGATACAATTTCAAGATTATCCACGAAGAAGTTAGTACGCGGTTTACCGAACATAGCATTCAAGAAGGATTCGGTATGCACTCAGTGTGAAAAGAACAAAGCTACCCGATCCACATTCAAGTCAGTAAATGTTGTATGTACTACTAGACCTCTACAATTGCTACATATGGACTTATTTGGTCCTAGCAGAGTTGCTAGCCTCGGAGGTAAGTTATATGCTTTCTAATTGTAGATGATTATTCTCGATACACGTGGGTATATTTTCTGACACGCAAAAATGATACATTATCTGAATTTGCCACCTTTTGTAAGAAAGTACAGAATAAAAAAGGTTATATGATCACTCGTATTCGAAGCGATCATGGTGGCAAATTTGAGAATGCAGAGTTTGAGCATTTTTGTGACACACACGGTCTTATGCACGAGTTCTCCTGTCCTAGGACTCCACAACAAAATGGAGTTGTGGAACGTAAGAACAGAACTCTATCCGAAATGGCCAGAGTAATGTTAAACCAGTTTAGTCTACCCAAATACTTCTGGGCTGAAGCTGTCAATACAGCTTGTTTTGTTCTCAATAGAGTTCTAATTCGACCCAAATTGAAGAAGACTCCATTTGAGCTATGGTTTGATAGAATTCCATTTGTTTCATATTTTAGAATTTTTGGTTGTAAATGTTTCATTCTTAATACAAAAGACAATTTAGGAAAGTTTGACGAAAAGGCCGATGAAGGTATATTTTTAGGTTATGCGACCAAAAGCAAAGGATACAGAGTCTTCAACAAGCGAACAATGATCATCTAAGAGTCAATAAATGTCACCTTTGATGAAATGAATCAAATAATAATCGATGACAATGATGAAGATCTTAATGTACCCAGCTCAACACCAGCTGATCCTCCAAGAGAAGAACCTGAAATCAGCAACCTTCGGAGTCCGCCAAAAGAACTGAAATTTACGACTGATCATCCAAAGGATTTGGTAATTGGTGATATTACCAAAGGTGTAAGTACTCGTACATCCAGTAGAGATATTGTTTCTAGTGTTGCATTTATTTCATAGCTAGAACCCAAGACCATTGATGAAGCATGTAGTGATCATTTTTGGTTAGATGCTATGCATGAGGAATTGAACCAATTTGAATGGAATCAAGTTTGGGAACTTGTTCCCAGACCTATTGATCACCCGGTCATTGGCACCCGTTGGATATTTCGAAATAAACTGAATGAGAATGGTATAGTAACTCGCAACAAGGCTAGACTCGTAGCTCAAGGATACAATCAGGAAGAAGGTATCGGCTACGATAAAACTTCTGCCCCAGTTGCAAGATTAGAATCTATTCGCATGTTATGTGCATTTGCATGTTTTCATAATTTCAAATTATTTCAAATGGATGTTAAGAGTGCTTTTTTAAATAGTTTTATAAAAGAAGAAGTTTTTGTAGAACAACCTCCAGGTTTCACGGATTTCAAAAACCTTGATCATGTTTTCAAGTTGAAGAAAGCTTTGTATGGTTTGAAACAAGCCCCTCGTGCTTGGTATGATCGTCTAAGCTCCTTTCTGCTTGATAACGGTTTTTTAAAAGGCAAGGTTGACACTACACTGTTTATTAAGTCCTTTAATAGCAAACTTCTTTTAGTACAAGTCTATATTGATGATATTATTTTTGGATCTACTGATGAATCTCTTTGTTAAGAATTTTCTAAGCGTATCCAGAATGAGTTTGAGATGAGCATGATGGTAGAGCTGAATTTCTTTCTCGAACTGTAAATCAAACAAACTAACAATGGGACATTCATAAATCAAGCTAAGTACACAAAAGATTTGTTAAAAAAGTTCGATCTGGACAATGTCAAACCTATTGGCACTCCAATGGCAACTTCAACAAAGCTTGATATTGATGAACAAGGAAAACCTATCGACACACGTAAGTATCAAGGTATGATCGGTAGTTTACTTTATTTAACTACTAGTTGTCCTGATATAATGTTTAGTGTTTGCTTGTGTGCACGTTTTCAAGCTAATCCAAAGGAAACACATTTGTGTACGATTAAGCGTATCTTTCGATACCTTAAGGGGCTTCGTCTGTTGGCTTGTAGTATCCTAAAACTACGTCCTTTGACCTTATTGGTTATTCGGATGCAGATTTTGCTGGATGCAAGGTTGATAGAAAAAGTACCAGCGGTACTTGTCATTTTCTAGGTAAGGCTTTGGTCTCTTCGTTTAGTAAAAAGTAAAATTCTGTAACCCTATCAACAACAAAGGCTGAGTATATCGTCGCAGGACGTTGTTGTGCTCAGAATTTATGGATGAATCAAACCTTGGAAGACTATGATTTATTTTTCACACATATTCCCAATTTCTATGATAATACGAGCACGATCAATTTAACTAAGAATCCAGTGTGTCACTCTCGTACCAAGCATATCGAGATTCGACATCACTTTCTTAGAGATCATCATCAGAATGGAGAAATTGACCTTGTATACATAAACACTGAGAATCAATTAGCTGACATTTTCACAAAACCTCTAGCAGAAGATCGTTTCAATTATTTATGTCAAGAATTTAGAATTTTAGATGTCAATAATATTAATTAATTTTGTTTTATTGATTAATTTATTCATTACGCAAAAACTATTTTAGAGACAAGCTAATAAAGGGTCTGTTTGTCACCACGACTATGGTCGAAGCGAAGCGATACTTAATTGTTCCTCGGTGAACTTCTGCCAGCTGGGACAGTACTCCTACAGCTAATATAAGATAGTCGATATGTAACAAAATTTAATTTATAAAATAATATTAATTATATTAATTAAAATTTAAAATGACTAATCTTCGAATTAAATATTTGAAATGAGTAGATGAAAAGAAGTGGCCCAAAGTTTAAATCACAAACACCCAGAAGAACGCTAGGCGAACTCGGCCAAAGTTCGGCCCGAGTTCGGCCAGAGTTCTGTTGGGGTGTGTGTGTTATATATTCCAGAACCCGAGGCTTCTTCTTCCTCATCTCTTCTATTCATCCAAACAGTAGCAGCACAGCCGCCCGAGCACCTTAAAACCCTAGCCTTTCTTCTCTCCATAGCTCCCTATCCGCGTGGAGAAATCTCTCCAAACTTTGGCATCGTGCGGAGAACGTCATCCTCTTCGACATACTCCGATCTCGGAAGGTATAACTTCCTCCTTCTCCACTTTCAAATTTAGTAGGATTTTCCTATAATTTTTAGGAGAAAATGCCTATGGGGTTTACTCCTTCGAAGAGAAAGAAGAACACTGCCAGTGAGGAGGCATCTTCTTCTAATCCGCATACGGATTCACTCTTCTCCCCGGTTCAATCAAGTGATGGTACGTTCAATGGGTTCTATTTTCAGACTCAGGATCAAGCATTATTGTGGTATGGTGATTTCATCATACGATCTATTTGCACCGGCGCTCCGATTAAATGGATCATCTTTCCCGACCACTTGACTTACTTTGAAGCATTAAGGCTACATCGTCTTGTCCAGCTTCAATTTCCTATAGCCACTAATGCACTTCGTTTATTCTATTGCAATTTTGTTTTGGACACTTTTACTGCAAGCACTCGTGTCGGTGGGATCGATATCAAATTCGATGATGTGTTACTAGCAGAAATCCTTAGTGTATCAAATAAAGGTGCCCCGCTTGACGATATCGCCGATTTTGATTTCCCCCAAGGAACGACTCTTGTTAGTTTCAAGAACGAGCTCTATGCACCTGCACGAGTTCGTCCTAGCAAGTTTAAGGCCAATAACATGAGCATTTTTCATTATGAGTTACATCGCATCATTTACTCTACTATCCTTCTGAAATCCACTTCGAAAAATGATGTGACTGAACTTGAACTTTCGGCTATATATCATGTTCTTAAGGGGATTCCTTTTTCTGCCCCTAAGACTATCATTCAGATTATGGGTAGATGTCGCGGACGCGATAGAAATCTTGCTTACGCGATGTTTATTCCACGCATCTTCCAGCGTTTCGACATTGACCTCTCAACTTGTACTTTAGACCCTGAGCCCATGTATCTTAAGATTTCACGTCGTAGCATTGCCCCTATTCCTGCACCACTCGCTCATACTACTGCTCCTTCCTCCTCTGCACCTCCCCAGACTTATCATATGTCTTTTGAGGGTATCCACCAGCATCTCTCTGACATGCAAGCCTTTTACGTTGACACTTCGAGGGAACACGAGTTCCGTGACGTGACTCGGTTCCAGGCTCTCGCCAACTCTATTGCTGATCTCCGGTTTGCTCAGACTGGTCATTCTGCCAGTACTCTACCCCAAGACCCTGTTGTTTCTGGTGACCGTATTGAGGATGAGGCGGTACAGTCTTTTTTTCTAGCCCGATAACCCATATGATTGGTACCGTAGACCTGGAGTCACTCCATATTCTTCTGGAGCTGTTCCTTCTAGTGCTGGAACTTCTGGTCATGCTGGTCGTGCTGACAATGATGATGACGATGAGGATGATATGTTTTAATGTCTAGCTATTTTGAGACTCTATCATTGTCTCTGTTTACTTGAAAATGCTCCGACATTCCAAGATTATTAGTATCAGTTAGTTTCTCATAGATTTGAGACTTTTTATTTTGTGATGACTATGGACCATTGCATCAGTTTCTTGTTATATCACTTTTTCAGTGGTTATTATCAGTTTCCTTTTAGAGATTATGGATATTATTTTGTCTGTAGAACATTATTTTAGTATAATTTGACATATTTTAGTTCATTTCGTTCAGTTTAGCATTCTTATGTAACACTTTTATACTATGCTTCTGTCTTGTGAACTGCCTGTAAATATCTTTCTTATACTATCTTTCTATCTGCATGTGATGTATATATTTTTGTGTTTCTTCTCTGTTTATTGTTTACGCATTAATTGTAGGGGAGCTTCTCTCTTTGCAAATATTTTGCTAAGTGACAACGTGGAAGAAAAATGATCTAACATTTTTCTTTGAAGAATACAGGAATGAACAATTATAGATCAGAACAGATAAGTATATTACGTGTACAATTTTGTGTTCATATTCTCAAAGATGTTATATCATTCATAGTTTGTCAATTATCAAAATGGAGGAGATTGTTGGCCCATTGGTCATATGGTCAAAACTGATTTTAATAATTGAACCAACTCTGACTTGATATATGAAGCTACTCAGTTTTGGACTCTTGGACACTGATCAAGATTGGACATCTACTCCGTTCAAGACTGCAGCTGTGTTTGCCACTCGAGTCTGTATCTATTTCATACAATATATTCTCTACTTTTATTGAGTCTAGGAATATATTGTACACCGAGTCGTATGGCAAATAGGCTATCCCAAAATGTTTTTCAAAAACTCCCATGTTTTGAAAACATCTATCTTTTTTAACAAAAGCTTCAAAACATATTTCAAAACGCATTTCAAAAATCTCCTCAAAGCTATTTTTTAATACTGTCATAACCCTGACAGAACTCGGCCCGAGTTCGGCCAGAGTTCTGCCAGTAGCCGTTTGATTTTTGAAATCTCCTTAAAACTTGGTCCTCCTTGTTTTACGATGTTGACCGAGATTTACTCTCCGAATTCTGCCAGACTTCTTCCTTTGGAATAACTATAAATAGAGAAGGATTTCGATCATTTCAACTCACTCATTCACTTTCAATCTTCTCTCTCTTTAAGCCTACTGCTACTCCAAAGAGTTTTTTGAGCTTTAAATTTCATATCACAAGCCAGTTACAATCCTCTAGTCGATTTGCCAGTGCGGTACGGTCTAGAAGTTTCTGATTGATTGTAATCAGAAGGCTTGATTGAAGAAAACCTCTTCACAATTGAAGTTGGACGAGTTCTTCGTATCAAAGCTCGCGTTGTATAAGTTGCAAGGACTTCGTAAGAAAACTTGCATTTTTGCCAATAGTGGATTCAACTGGAAGCTAGAGTTCTTCCGACTGGACTAGTCCTCAACAGAGGGAAACCAGTATAAATCGATGTCTTTACGTTTGCTTTCTGATCTCTGCTTTTATATATCTTATTTGTGATTAATATATGTGATCTTGCTACTAATATTTTTTTAATTAGCAATATTCTGCTGCCAACTCTATTCACCCCCTCTAGAGTATTGTGCTTTACGATTTCGTTCCTACACGTTCGACATTTTTCAGCCACTCATCTGCATATACTATCCCCTCATGGCCCAAAAATCCAACGGGCAGAGGTTCTGGTAGTCTCTGGCGGTCCCCGGTCTCGGTGCTGCTTGTGCTGGAGGTGCTACCGGTGCTGGTGCTAGTGGAGGCGGCTCTCGGGTCCTGAGTGCATCCACGACTGTCACTCGGAACTGCGCGGCCTGGTGGTTCTGAGCCTCCATGAACTGCTGGAACATAGCCATCACCTGAGCGTCGTCAAACATCATCGTTGGAGGCAGTGGAGGAAACACAGGAGGAGGTGGTGGAAGCTGCTCCACTGGTGCGTCGACCGTGGTCTGATCCGAAGCTCCTGCAGCTCTAGGCTGATCTGCGGTCTTCCTGGTGGTGACCATCCTGTAATAGAAATAAAACTTCGTTATTGCTAAAACCTAAACCTACAAGTAATAAGTTTTTATAGAATGTCAATGTACCAGATATTCCCGTGTTTTTTTCGATTTTTCCTATGTTGTGATCAAGTTTTCCTAGTTTATCAAGTCCCCCAATAGTACTCTAGAGCCTAATTACAATTAGGATTAACCTGCATGGGCCACCACTAAAAACATGTCACGACCCGCTCCCGAATAATCGAATACGATTCGGACACGCCCAGCCTTCGTCGTTAGACACGACGAAGTTAGTTGTACCAATCTAGGGAAACTACAAGGCAATATGAAGATATACAAATCACAGTATCTTTATAAACGATCCAAGAATCCAAAGTACAATTCTATGATTTATTACATTCATCCAGAAAGCAAGGTAAAGTCTAATGTCTCTAATACAATAAAAATAAACTGCTAGGAGGGAAAGATAACTAGGCCTCCTCTGCCTCTAAGTCCAATGCAGCTCCAGCTGGCTCTAGCACGGCAGTAGGCTCACGCCCATAATACATGTCACAAATCGCTTCCATCTCACCTGCAACATATTCAATCAGGAGCGGAGCAAAGCACAGTTCTAGGTAATGAACATGAACATCAAGATATGAAATGAGTATGAGAAAACATGTTATGAAAATAAACTGGAAGTACAGGCAAGATCCTGAAAGTACGAGAATGTAAAGTACAAGCATGTAAACCTGAACCTGAAGTACCTGAACCTGTCATGTGTACAATAATTTGAAATACAACTAGCATATGTGACCGGCTGGGGTAAGCATAGGAATAAGCACATGAACACAGAAATAAGGGTACGGCTTAGGGCCAGCGTGCACAGTGCGAGGCCTAAGCTATCTACATGAATATCAGAACATGGGTGTAGTCACATAGCTAGTGTATTTTCCCTCCCCGACCATAAGCAAGCACAGGATATGAAAATACAAGAGTACAAGCACGTGTCTCAATGTGTCACAAGGAAGCAAAGGATATGTATGAACAGAACCATAGAATGTACTTACCTTGCTCCGGAAAAGTACGGGTAATGAATGGAGCTGGATGTTCTCCTGTTAAATAATTTATAAGTTTATTAAGTTCTACTCATTAACTTCTGCATACCTAACTTGATCTACTATCAAATCAAAAAACTGAAGAGCAGATTAGTTGTTTAATAATCAAGCTCTTATTATATTTATTCCTATAATTAGTTTAAAAGTTAATTATCATGACTATTATTTATATTACCATAAAAATTATTTAGGGAAACTTAATAGTTTACGAAATGTTTAGACATTGGTATAAAGCACTAAATCTACTTTAGCTGAATACATACCCAAAATTAATTACT
The DNA here is from genome assembly GCA_029216955.1 of Iris pallida. NCBI lineage: Eukaryota > Viridiplantae > Streptophyta > Magnoliopsida > Asparagales > Iridaceae > Iris > Iris pallida. Next base: position 45,393 of record JANAVB010037874.1, on the reverse strand, counting down.
TCCTGACTTGGTTCAAAACTTCTCTTATATAAAACCCCCCTTGATTCTACCTTGCCAATCCTGACTATCTCAACTTACTTGTTCCTCATCCTCAGGATTAAAGAAACACAAACACTAAGTTCAAAAATTCTTCAAGTTCTGATCACTCGAACCTATTAACTGTTACTCCCATCACTAACTCAGAGATAAAAGAGGAAGGAATAGATTATAAGAATTTACAATCATAAAACTGTAATCTTAAATACAAGGCAAAACTCCCAAGCAGACATAATGTAATACCTGCGATTCGTATTACGTATTTTGGAATACGCGTACGTATTCATGACTCATATTGCCTGATTCCTTGCTTCGCTTATCTTGGCATTTCATGACTTGGCTTGTTTTGGTTTGGTTCGGCTAGGCTTGGTTTGCCTTGGTTCATCATGAACCAAGGGGAGAACCCTTACCTACCACCACCATCATCCTTTATTAACCCACTCCCTTCTCTCTCTTCTCATTAATTCCCTCCATTATTTCTTCTTCTCCACCATTACTTCTTCAACCACCAGAAAGAGAGAGAGAGAGAGAGAGCTTAGGCAAGTACAGCTTGCTTCATAGAGGAACTTCGTTTTTATTGTTCCATTCTCTTCCTCTCAAGATTCTAACACACTTTAGTATTTGGCATTTCTTATTTCTATGGTTCAATTTGTGTATATCTAAGTTTATAGTATTTTCGGACTTCTTAGGTTTTGATCTATTTAAAATTGTTATTTCCAAGTCTTGATGGTTCCGTGTTGTAGAGAATTTTGTTCTACCCCATTTTGACCTATGGAAGTCTGAATTCCGACTTCGGATGAAGGGATTATGAAGCTTTGAAGCCATGGATTTCATGGCTATTCTTTTCGGATCAGTGGAGAATAAGCACAGTCTTTCAGCCGCATGAAGTACTTGACCGCATGAACATTCATGCGGCAAGTCTCTTTCCAGCCGCATATGGCCTTGACTTCACTTAGCTGTATGGCGCATTAACCTTTCAGCCGTATGAATACAACTCACTGCACCCGCATAAGACTTGGCAATTCTCAGCCGCATGAGATCCCACTTGAACTCAGCCGCATAAGCACTTGCATGTCCGCAGCCGCATGAGCACTTGCATTTCTAGCCGCATAAGCCGCCTTCATTCTCAGCCGCATAGGGTTGCCACCCCCAAGCCGCATGAGTCCTGTTTTTACCCTGCAGCATGTGCCCCTGCCCTACCCAGCCGTATGGACTGATCCCTTTCCAGCCGCATAAGGCCTTGCTCCCCCAGCCGCATAAGACCTTTCGTCTCAGCCGCATGGGATCACTCCTTTCCCAGCCGCATGAGTTGTTCCCTTGCTCAGCCGCATATGACCCGAACCCTTAGCCGCGTGCGCCCTGTACTCCCCAGCCGCATGCGCCCACTCCTTCCCGGCCGCATGGACTTGCATTATTCGAGCCGCATAAGATCCTGTCTTCCCCCAGGGCCCAGCCGCATGGACTCCTGAATCCCAAGCCGCATAAGCTCTATTATCCCTGGCCGCATGAGCTCTATTCCCTTAGCTGCATGGCTCCCTCCACAGTCTTCTCCTCTATTATTATTATTGTTATATTTATTCTTGTTCTTAAGTTAGAATGTTACATAATGCTTATATAACTTGGGTCTCTGGATAGAAGGCTCGTACTATGAAGATTTACACATATTCCTGAACACGATAGTGGCCCGCCGTGGCGCACTCTTGACTAGTAAACTGACATGATTTATCTCGACATGCTGATAGGACAGCTAGCCCGACATGATAAGTATGAATGACCTGGACACCGTGGGCGATTACGTTTGTACAAATAAACCAGTACTGTCTTTCATTATGTCTAGGATAGGGATCCTGAGTACCACGGTCAGGGATATCTACAGTAATTGACTAAGGCTAATAAACTAGAATAATTCAGTAGACATGAAGAGATTCCCAGCTACAGGCAATCCCGTTATCTGGGCGCATTAAGTGGACTTGTAGCCTACCGACGAGTAGGGAACATTTCCAGCACACAGTCACGTGTTGCATTCTTCATAAACGGGCATTCGACCTGGATAACCGGATGGTCTGCAGGGCTTGTGGCTGTTGGGATAATCTTATTGCATCTGGCTAGTAACTAGGCCTGTGATAACCCTAGCCAGTTAAAAGTATCAAGCCGTACTCTTGATTGGCCGTGATTGATTGGATGAAGTTTATTCCATCTTAGTCTTATCATGATCCTGTGCAAGATTGTGACATGACATGATTATTGATGCTTGCCTTAACAATAACGATCGGGGGTCCAGTTCTGTTCAGGCGAAGGGTTACAACCCCGGTCCTTGTTTGGTTTAAGGGTTGTAACTGGCTCCCGGAGCAGTTCTGTGTCCTCTCTTCGTTTATTGTTTTACTGCAACCCTATGCCATGTTCGTCATGTTTTACCTTACCTTAATACCATGATTATTTATATTGGCCTTAGTAATAAAGATCAGGGGTCCAGTTCTGTTCAGGCGAAGGGTTACAACCCCGGTCCTTGTTTGATTTAAGGGTTGTAACCTGGCTCCCGGAGCAGTTCTGTGTCATCTCTTCGTTTATTATCTTCACTGTACCAATAGTATTTGAGACGGGTTTCTATTCAGGTGAAGGGCTGCAACCCTGGTCCTTGTTTGGTTTAAGGGTTGTGACCTGGCTACTTGAATGATTTCTTCGTACTCAGTTTACTGTTGTTATCTCTATTATTATCAGTTCTTTATTTATTATCTTTAATATTCTATTGTAATTTGCTGGTTTTAGTTCCTAAGTGAAGATTCCTTGTGGCACTTGCTCTTTCTGGGGTCTGACCCAGCTGGTTTTGTGTGGCCAGATATCGGAACAGCACCAGAGGATCCACCTATCTTTCAGCCAGATGGTGACCACCAGGCATAACCCAGCAACGAGTGGGTTTCTTTTTGTCCTCTCACTTTATTGTAAAAATTATTCTTTTGAGGCGTTTAGCCGGCGAGCACGTGTTAGCTCATATTGTACCTTTATTTACTGTCTGCCTACAGGCTGTAACATGATTGACAGATCCTAGGGTTGATCATGTATGACTGAACTCTTGCTAGTCTTAACATTTTGTACGACTAGCTTCATGATCATCCAATATGTTATGTATGGGACGCCTTGCTATTATATATTTGGTGCTCTGACATCTTGTAACTATTATTGCTTGCTTGAGATTGAGACAATAGGCTTGTTCATGACCATAGGAGACTGTTGGCTTGTAGTTAAACCCTCATGTATCTAGACAGCCGTGACCGTATAGCGAGGTGGGTTGCACTTCAATATACGTAGCTGGCTATGTACGCCCCCGCTCTCCAGTATTCTGGTTCTGGGGCGTTACATGGTTGAAGTGGTGGCCCATGCAAGTCTTGTAAAATCAAGATATGTAAGGGTTTATCGAATAGATGTCTCAATCAGTACTCTCCCTTGATCTTTGCTCGTATCCTCTTGATCCCTTAGAATCTTGACCTGATCACATGCTTGTATCGTTGATCTGTCCTGGTCCTTCCTTATTGTTCCCTATGTCATCTTCTTCAGAGGCATTGTTCCTAGACCTGCCGATCAGCAAGGCGGAGCACCTCCCGCGGACCAGCAGCAACCTGGAGATCAAGCCCAGCATTCAGGAGTAGCCTCCAGAGTCATACCTACTGGAGGAGAGCCACCCGTTCAGCCCGTCCAGCCTACAGAGCCTGATGATGGTACTTTAGTGGGACTCATCAGGTCACTATTAGCCTTTCAGGATCGACGAGGAGATGTCTTCCACCAGGCGATGGCAGATGCTTTGACCAGAGGGGGTCATCAGGGTAATAGCGCGGCCAACAGCTTCAAGCGCTTGAACCCTCCCTTCTTCGACGGTAGTGAAGATGCGATTGCTGCAGATGCTTGGCTTCAGGACACAAAGGTGATTCTATAAGCAGTCAGGACCCCAGAAGCAGAGAAGGTGGCCGTGGTGCGCCTGCAGCTATTAGATCTTGCCCGCAGCTGGTGGGCGGCGCAGGCCGTTAGATTAGTGGCCCCTATTGCCTGGGCAGTATTCAGGGAGAGATTCCAGACCAAGTATTTTGATGTTGTAGCTCGGTATGGTCTACAGACGAGGTTCACCAATCTGAAGCAGATGGCCAGGACGGTTGATGGATATGCGGTCGAGTTCTCCAGGCTTAGTCGGTTTGCTTCAACCTTGGTAGCGACCGAGTTCGACAGAGCCCAGCAGTTCCAGCATGGGATCCACTTAGAGATTTTATTGGCGGTGGAGCAGTTTGAGCATCAGACCTTTGATGCAGTACTGAGGGCAGCCAGGAGGCATGAGTATACCTCCCAGAGGATCGTGGATAGGACTGGAGGTCGGAAGCGATCCCATAGCCAGATGAATCAGTCTTCAGCACCAGCCCCGGCAGCCAGGGCTTTGACCATTGGAGCTCTAAGGCGGGCGGCTGTAGGTCCTAAAAAAATCAAGTTGCACACATCAACAAAGTCAGAAGATCAAGAAATAAATCTTTCAAATGAACTGCACAGACATCAGATTGTGCAGTATACAGATTACGCATACTAGATTGCGCACACTACCAAGTGCGCAGGCTGACGTGGCAAATCATCATCATTACCTGACACAAATCAAATCTTCTGACAGCTGACAGCGCAGAGAACGAGGCGACCGTCCGTTTAATCGTGCAGTACGGCGCTCGAGGACAGCTGGCAGCGCAATCTATGTTGGCACAATCTATTCCTGCGCAGTCCAAGTCTGCGCAATCCAAAGTCAGCGCAATTCAGTTTACGCGTTCTATCAACACAAATGACAAAATACACGTAGCATTTATGCCATCATTTGCACATTACGTGGCAACCGTCTATGCAAGATCATGCGTATTTCAATCAAATGATGCCATGTGTCCAAGACAGTTGGCCCATGATCCAGCAACTGCATGCGCAGTCTACTGTTGCGCAATCCAATTGTTGTGCAATCCATCATGTGCAGTCCAGAATAACTAAAAGTAAGTTATTTTTCAGAACTCTATAAATAGAGTTTCAAGTCTCCATTCAAGGGGATCAGAGATCAGATCATAGAGAGATCAGACTTTAAAGTTCAGAGAGTCCAGGAGTTCTTGTCCAAGTGCTGCTGCATTCTTCCGAGGCTTTTGCCTTCAATTTCTGAGGCTTTTTGCCTTCAATTCTAGAGTTGTCTTCAACTTCAGAGGCTATCGTCTTCAAAGTTCACATCGTCCAAGGGATAAAGCAATCGTCATCTAGATTGGATTTCTACAGTTGTACCATTCCCAGAATTCAAATTGTATTTTTTTTTACAAAGTTTGTATAATTAAAGTTTCATAGTTTTGTTTTTGCAAACAAAATGTCGACTCTGCTGGGGACGACTTTCTCCTCCGACGAGGAAGTGACAACTCAATGTGACGTAGCATCTATCGGAAAGACGCAGAAGACACTGGTTGTGAAGATCAACCAGACAGCCTGCGAGGCCATGATCACCTCCAAGACCACTCCTCGTACTGCAACCACTTCTGCCACAAGCAAAGTGTGCCCAGTGTGGGTCCCAAAGACTGCTGCACAGTCTATTGATGCTGCCAGCAAGACTCCTGCACAGTCTGTCAGCAAGACTGCTGCGCAGTCCAAAGCTTCTGTCATCAATCCTGCTGCACAATCTGTCTCAACTAATGCTGCACAATCTGCTGTTGCCAGTATACAGAGTACTTCATATACTGCCTTGGCTAAGTGCAAAACTCCTATGCCTCTGGCGCAGTTGGCTGCCAATCTTCCTGCACAAACCAACACTCCAACAACCAGAGTCCACCATAGGCACTCTGTGGCAAGAACTCCTGATGCGCAAACCACAGTCTCTGTGGCCAGAACCAGTGCGCCATCCACCCATGCGCAAAGCATGCCTGCACAATCCAAGAGTGACAGCCTTTTGGCTAAACTCTCTTCTTCTCATAATAAAGGGAAAAGCTCTGTTTCTCCTCCCAAACACACTGTCACTCTGAAGCAATCTACTGGGGGTAGTCCTTTGGCTATTCCTCTTCCTCCTCAAAATAAAGGAAAAGGCCCGTTGGTCTTTTCTCAAACTTCCTTGTCCCATGACTTGGAAGACAACAGAGGGAAACGCTCTTTAGCTAACCCTTCTTCACAAAACAAAGAAAAAGGCCCTTTGGTCTTTTCTCAATCTTCTTCAGTTTTTACTACAGAAGACCAATCTGAACGTGCCTCTGCACCAATCAGTACTAGAACTCTTTCAAATAAGGATTCTTCTTTCCTTCATGACAAGAGAACTTGTACTGACCAAAGAGGTATTCTGCCTACTCCGGTAGCAGAGTTCCAAGACCTCCCAACTCTCAAAATATCCCGATCCAAACAGGAAAAATTGTTGGTGTCTCAAACAGAAACCCCTGGGGGTGAGTTTGCAGATCTAAGGACTTATCTCAACAGGCCTACTTCGGCGAAACGCAAACAACCAATGCCGAAGATCAAACATCAAAGACAAACTTCCAGGGTCAAAGATCCTGACACTTATGCTAATGAAGTGAGCACTTCCCTGTACACTCAAGGGACTAAACATTTGAAGAATTGGAATCATGTTCCGAATATTATCAAAGAACAGATCCCTCAGAGTTTTCCTCGTCCTGCTGCTGTTCCCGATCTCCGAGAACATCTCAGACAAAAGCGGGATACTATCTCAACACCTTCAGTTCAACCATCTGATCATCATTGCAATCATAAAGTCATCATCAAGTATTGTTGTCAAACAACAAAGCGATCTGTCTTCGATCGTTTGACTTTTGCTAAATCTGAACCGATGTCTGAGGATGAAGATGAAGTCTTGTACGCTTCTGTTAATATGACTTCCCGAGATACTGGGGGTAGAAAATGTTCCAAATATGACAAACCTCGCCGACCAAGCCAACGGTATTTGGATTTACTTCAAGAATCTTCTGAAGGAGTATTTCGATATACCCGTTCCCGAAGCCGAGATACAATCGGTCAAAGGAACCTTCCTCAAAACCCTTCGAGTTATCTTCCTACTTCTCAGTCAGGAGACGACTCTTTCTCCGACTATGATGCATATAGTGAAAGTTCTGAACAGACAGTGTCTTCCACTGTACCAAGAGAAGTCACGGCTTACGTTGTCAATGATGATCCAGATGCTTCAACTTCAGCAAATCAAGAACAGCGAATCGCTGTACTTAAAGACAAGCTAAAGACCATGGCTGAAATGGTTGCTAGTATGCATTCTATCATTGTGGCATAACATGCCACACCACCAACTTTACCTGCTGTGAGTCCAGAGATCATAGCATCTTCGGTACCTGTTAATGCTGGGCTGGGGGTAGTATCTCCTCAAATGCCTCCTGTACAAGTATAAGTTCAAACTACACCCAGTCAGTCAGGGGCTGGGGGCAGTGCTTACAACACTGTTCCTCCTCCTACCACTCTAACTCAACCTGCTCCTTCTTCGTCATCGGAAGACGCCAATGAAGCTGTCAAGCTCTTGCGAACTCAGTTCGAAGCCTTCAAAGAGAAAGACAACTTGCAAAGGTTGGGGATCAAGCAACCCTATCCAATTGAATGGAAGGAAGTCCCGTTCCTGCCAAAGTACAAGATCCCAACGATTTCTTTGTTTGATGGCAGCACCTCACCAAGCCAATTCATCAATCACTTCGAGGTAATGACTGTTCAACTCCAACCAAATGACGCTCTTCTTACCAAAGTGTTCGTCGGTTGTTTAGCCGGCGTAGCATATGATTGGTATAGAAGTTTGCCCGATGGTTGTATCACTTCCTTCTCAGGTCTTAAACAAATCTTTCTGGAATGATTCTATGAGGGATTCAACGACATGACTATGTCGGCCCTCAACAAAATCAAACAGAAACATAATGAAACTGCTGAGAGTTTCATCGAACGGTTCCGCCGAGAAGCCTTGAAAATGCCTCCAGGGACTCCTGCTGCTGTTACCATAGACACCTGTAAGGCAAATCTTTTGCCTATCATCAGCATGTGGACAGGCTCAACTCAGTTCCAAGATTGGCCATCCTTTATTGTCAACGCCAAAGCTGCGAAAGTGAGTGCTGAGAAGTTCAAGCAGTTGGGGGTACAAATGTCTAACTTCGACCGGGATGAACATCAGGCTTCAGGTGGCGGTAATCGTCAGAACAATCGCAAGAACAAGGAGACTCTGAACATCAATCTGAAGAGTAAAGAGTCTCTAGCTGTTAATGTAGCTCAGCCTACATCCACTTCCACTCCTTCTGTACCGCAACCGAGGGAACCTCGTCCGAAAGTAGAATATTCCTTCGACGAGAATAACACTGCAAGTATTTTTGATTGCTTACTCAAAAGCAACAAGATTCAGCTCCCAGATCCAAAGAAACCTGATAAAGTCGGTAAGACTGATCATCCTAAATATTGTGTCTACCACAGGTACATTGGACACCCCACTCGAGCATGCTACGTGCTCAAGGGCAAAATTTAAGAGCTTGTCAATGCTGGTGTCGTTACCCTACAGCAAGATGAGAAGACTGTTACTGCAAACATGGTTTCGGTCCAGTTCAGTGACTTTCCTCCACAGATGGTACAACATGGCGTTATTCCTATTCCCAAAGCTACTCTTGAGATTGAGAATCTTCCTCCTCCACCAAATGAAGGTCTCGTCCCCTTGTCTCTTGACAACGGCAAAATTATGTGGATTCATCTCGATCTTGCTCCAGAGTTCAAGGTTTCCTCTTCTTCTAAGAAGAAAGATCGTTCTAAAGGCAAGACGAAAATTTGCAACATGGTGTCTTTTGACCCCATAGTTGACGAAGAAATTCTGTTAGGTACCAGATCAGGGAAAGCCTATTTGAAAGATCATTCTGAAGCTCAAGAGAATCCTGCTTCTTCTTCTGAACCTGCTCCAGCACAACCTGCTTCCACTGAAGAGATCCCTTCTACATCTTCACCAGTTGTAGTACCTATTCCTCCTAAGCCAATGACGGCTGACAAAAGCAAGCAACAAGTCCGCTTTGATAAACCCCTGAAGAAATCATCTCCTGCAGGACTTGAAAAGCCGTACAACTTTGATATATTGGCTCAATTAGCCAATACACCGGCTAGGCTATCAATCTTCGAGCTCTTGCGCCTTTCCAAAGAGACTCGAGAAACTTTAAGTGAAGCTCTGATGCAGGCTGAAACTTGCTTAACTCTTCTCAAAAAGTCGGAATCAGAACCAGTCTCTTGCCATCACTGTCATAGTGTCCTGGAGTTAATTCCAAAAATCACTTTCACTCAGGATGATATGCTGCTGGAGGATAATAGACATGATCGTCCTCTCTACTATACAGGATATGTCGATTCGATGAAAGTCGATCGTATCCTGATAGATCCAAGGTCTGCTCTCAGCATCATGCCAAAGACGATGTTGGACATATTGAAGATACCAGTTCATAGTCTTTCAAGTACAATCACTACTATCTTGGGATTCAACCAAGGAAGGAGTGAACCTTTGGGTAAGATTCGCCTAAAACTCCAAATAGGCAATCTTCGCACAAAGGTGACCTTTTATATCATCGACAATCATGGTTGTTCTTATAACGCTCTTCTGGGAAGACCCTTCCTCCATGAACACAATGTTGTTCCATCGACTCTTCATCAACGCTTTAAGTATATTGATGACAAAAGACAACTTCACAAGGAAGTTGCAGACCTTTATCCTTTCAAGGGTGTCGAAGCATATTGCAATGATGCTCATATATACAAGGAAGAATTTATGAAAGTGGTATTGGCCATGGATACCGAAGAAGACCAAGAAGCAGTACCCAATGACACTCTCATCATACATGTCAAAGGGCGCATTTCTCATCCTTAGTCTTCTAAACCACTGGCTATTCACTTGCCAGTTCAGAAGAAATCGGTTGATGGCGATCAAGATAAAAGGGAGCTCACCTCTTCTGAGCCACTTGTCATCGACTTACGTCGGAGCAAGGACAAAAGGGAGCACACTTCCTCTGAGCCGCTTGTCATCGACCTCCGTCGTAACAAGCCTCTTCCATGTTCTTCTTCTCCTCCTCTTGTAATTAATCTGACCAAGCCTGCTAAGGCTAAAGGTCCTGCTGTAAATACGAATGTACAGATCAATGAAAAAGTATCTACTTTCCAGTATACTGATGTTATTTATCATACTAAATGCTATTTGGATATGTTAGATAGCTTCCAATCATTTATAATGGGAGTTGTACAATCTCTTCAAACAGAAGTCTCATTTGAAGATCCAGATGACTCTTACCGTATTGTCCCTGCTCGAAAGAAATGTGAAAGTCCAATACTTTTTAGTAAAGAACCAGAACAACAATTCAGCTATACGGATGATAGCAAGCTTAACGATACAGGACATCTACAACTCCGTCGTTATAGTCAACAATCAAAAGACATCATCCGTAAGATGGGTTATGACTTTAAAAATGGCCTCAACTACGGTAAGGGTAGACGAACTCCTATTCGTACGGCTGTTCCAAAAGGAAAATCTGATACGTATTACAGCAAGACCAAAAGAGGTCTCGGATATGCTTCTCCTCCGATGTTATCCCCAGCAGTCTCCGACTCTGATAGCGAAGAATGCTCTAACTCTTCTGATTCCAAGTCATGGGATTCTGACACCAGTATTGGTGAAGTCCATCGTGTGATCGTATCTTCTAATATGGTCTCTGCTGAACTTTCGAAAGGCTATGATGAGGACGTTGAAGAAAATCCTGAAACAGATCCTTGGGCTCAACAGATGGATAATCAGTGGGTACTCCGATTTGAACAAAGAGAACCTCCTACTGAAGATTAACTAGTTCAAGTTGATGTGGGAGAAAGCGGGTCACCTCGTCCAATCTTTATTAGCAAGAATCTTCCAGAAGCAGATAAGCAAGAGTTGATTCTTCTCATTAAAGAATACCTTGATGTCTTTGCTTAGAGTTACGAAGACATGCCAGGTTTAGATCCCAAAATTGCTACTCACAAATTGAACATTTTACCCAATGCAAAACCAGTCAAATAGCAGCAACGACGATTTAAACCGGAAATGATGGATGCAATCGATAATGAAGTCAAGAAGCTCATTGCTTGTGGCTTTATTCGAGAAGAACAACATCCCGATTGGGTAGCCAACGTTGTTCCAGTCCTGAAGAAAATCGATAAAGTCTGAGTTTGCATCGACTTTCGGGATCTTAATGAAGCATGTCCAAAAGATGAATTTCCTCTCCCTATCACGGATGTTATGATTGACAATACCTGTGGGTTCGAGCGAATATCTTTTATGGATGGATTCTCTGGATACAATCAGATCAAGATGAATCCTGAAGATGAAAAACACACATCTTTCTGCACTCCTCTGGGAGTCTATTGCTACACAGTGATGCCATTTGGTCTCAAGAACGCTGGTGCAACCTACCAACGGGCTATGAGTACTATTTTCAGAGAACATCTTCGTAAAATAGTCGAATGTTATGTTGATGATATCGCTGTTAAAAGTCGTCTGAAAGAAGATCACATCCAAGATTTGAGAACAATCTTCAATCTCATGCGCCAACATCAGCTCAAGATGAATCCCACCAAGTCATTCTTGGGTGTCTCTAGTGGCAAGTTTCTTGGCTTCGTCATTACCTCTAAGGGTATACACGTGGATCCCGAGAAGATCAAAGCTATTCAAGAGATGCGTCCTCCACGCAACCTAAAAGAGCTACAAGGATTCCAAGGTCGACTTGCGTACATCAGGAGATTCATTTCGAACTTGTCTGGATGCTGCAGACCATTCACTCAATTAATGAAGAAGGGTGTATCTTTTATTTGGACTGAAGAATGTCAACAAGCATTCGACGACATCAAACGATATCTCATGAACCCACCAGTCTTGGTGCCACCAATCTCGGGCATTCTATTCTTAATGTACGTCCGTGCTATGGACCATTCATTGGGTGCTTTACTCGCCCAAAAGAATAAAGAAGGTCATGAACAGGCCATCTACTATCTCAATCGTACTATGATTGGTGCTGAACACCGTTATAGTCCGGTTGAAAAAGAATGTCTAGTCCTTATGTTCGTTGTTCAAAAGACAAGGCATTATATCATCGGTCAAACTATTCATGTTATATCTCGAGTTAACCCTCTTCGGGTACTCATAAAAAGTCCAGTACACTCAATTTTTGGCTGGCTACATACGCCATTCTTCTAGCCCAATATGACATGGTGTATGTTCCTCAAAAGTCTGTCAAAGGTCAAGCATTGGCAGATTTCTTGGCAGCTCATCCCGTACCAGAAACATCCAAGCTTTACGATGAAATTCCAGACGAGACGTTGGAAGTCAACCTGATCTCTGAAGAATTTCCGACCTGGCGTCTATTCTTCGATGGTGCATCCAGAATTGGACCAAATGGTGCCATTATAGCAGGAGTCGGAGTTGTTCTCGTTTCTCCAGATGGATTGACCATCCAAAGAGCTTACTCTCTAGATGAACCCTGTTCCAACAATGTAGCGGAGTATAATGCTCTACTCATCGGTCTTCAGTTAGCCAAGCAATTGGATATCGAATATCTTGAAGTCTACGGCGACTCTAAGCTGGTTGTCAATCAGGTTAGAGAAACCTAAAAGTTCGACATCAAGATTTGGTGCCTTATCATGAAGCAGCGATCAACATGGCTACATCATTCAAAGCTTTCTTCATCGACTATGTTCGTCGAGCTTGCAATACCGAAGCAGACGCCTTAGCCAACCTTGCAGCTGTCTTAGCCATCCCTATTAAGAGACTACAAGTGGTAGTTATCTCCAACCGAAAATTGTTCTGCATCGAAAACAATCATAATATTGAGTTCAGCAACTTTGTTGAAGTCAACATTATCGATGAAGATTGGAGAACTCCCACTACCAAAATACACTCATTTAGCGACGGATTTTTAGCGACAGAATTTTTCGTCGGTATTAGCGACGGTTTCGTGGCCGCTCGACTGATTTTCGACTACACGCCTTTGTCATTTTTATTTTAATTTTAGGGGGAAAAAGGTCGCACATCCGTCAATAGACTGTCGGTGTTATAGCGACGGATTTACCGTCGTCGCTACACAGTCGATTATTTGGCAGGAATTGTGTAGAAAATTGGCGGGACATATTTTTGACGACTTAGCGACGGATATTCAGTCGGCACTTATCAAAATAGGCGACGGCTGGGCGACGGTTTTTTACCAGTCGCTCGTCCGTCGCTAAAAATACGTTCCAGACTTTAAATGAAACGGCGGGGAGAACTTTTCACATTCCCCCAAATTCACTCTCTCTCTCTCTCTCTCTCTCTCTCTCTCTCTCTCTCTCTCTCGTCGGTGTTTCGTGATCGGCGTCGGTGTCGTCATCGCGGTCGGCATCCTCTCCTCTCTCTCTCCCGAAGGTAACCCCCTCTCTCTCTCTCGATCTCTCTCTCTCTCTCTCTCTCTCTCTCTCTCGCGGTGTCGTATAAGGGATGGGCGGCGCGCTTGGGCGTGGGCCGTCCGGGCTTGGGGCGGCGCTTGGGTCGGGGCTGGGCGATGGGCTTGGGACGGGCATCGGGGACTGGGCGGCGGCCTTGGGGCTGGGGCGTCGGGGCTGGGCGGCTGGCTTTGGTCGGGGTCTGGGCATTGGGCTTGGGGCGGGCGTCGGGGTCTGGAAGGCGGGCTTGGGGTTGAGGCGTCGGGGGCTGGGCGGCTTGCTTGGGTCGGGTTCTGGGCGGTGGGCTTGGGGCGGGGGCGTCGGGGTCTGGGAGGTGGGCTTGGGGTTGGGGTCGGGGGCTGGGCGGCTGGCTTGGGTCGGGGGCTGGACGGTGGGCTTGGCGCGGCGGCGTCGGGGGCGGGGGCGTCGGGGACTGGGCGGCTGGCTTGGGTCGGGGCTGGGCGGTGGGCTTGGGGCGGCGGCGTCGGGGGCTGGGCAGCTGGCTTGGTGCGGGTACGTCGGGGCTATTTGCAACCGACGCACACCCATAAATACTCTTCATATATATGCAACCGAACTACTGGGCGGCGGGCTTGGGGCGGCGGGCTTGGGGCGGCGGGCTTAGACTATTTGTACTGTCCTCCGACCCTCATCCCTCGGCAATGATGATATGACAACCAACAAGAGAGAATACTAGATCCATCTCAGTTTGACGTATACTCTGAGAGATCACATTTACAAGAATGATATCAGTAGTGGGATTGAGTGCTGGAGGAGATATTATCAGAGTATACGTCCTACTCAGATGGGCCTCCCACCGTTACTAATTTTTTCTGACAGCATAGTGGATGTGCTCCGTCAACTGATTCTTGCTCTGAGCCAAAACTTTGCCCCGTAGCTCAAGTAGACATCCTTCGTGTAGAGCTCGAGTGAGAGGTTCCTGACAGCATGGTGGTCTCATTTGTCAAAGTATCCGTGCTCATCCCATATTGGTTGTGGGACGAGCATGGATACTTTGACAAAGGAGACCACCATGCTGTCAGGAACCTCTCACTCGAGCTCTACACGAAGGATGTCCACTTGAGCTCCGGGCAAAGTTTTGGCTCGGAGCCAGATTTTGTTGACGGAGCACATCCACCATGCTGTCAGAAAAAAATAGTAACGGTAATAGACCCATCTGAGTAGGACGTATACTCTGATAATATCCCCTCCAGCACTCAATCCCACTACTGATATCATTCTTGTAAAGGTGATCTCTCAGAGTATACATCCTACTCAGATGGATCTCTCAGAGTATCCTCTCCGGTTGGTTGTGTTCTGAGCCATCCGTCCCAGGGATTTGATTCTGTATTTTGGTTTCTGTATTTTGGCTCCAGCTCCATTTGCATTAATCTACGGTACGACATGGTGATCAGGGACATAGTCCCTGCAGCCATTCGACTGGCGAGGCAGAAACTATGTAGCCATAGATAAAGTTGACTGTCTTCCGACCCTCATCCCTCGGCAATGATGATACGACAACCTATCACTATATTTTATATAGTAGTAGATGATGTCTTAGTATTACATTATGTGAGTTCATCTTGATTCTGTTACGTTCTTCAGATACTAGATACGATAAGAACATATACTACACCATATGTACAGAACATAGATGATTCACACTAATGTACGCTAGAATGAATCTTGGCTTGTGTTCTGAGCCATCCGTTCTCACACTTGAAGATAAATCGAATTATAACGACGGATATTAGGTTACTCTTCAGGATAATTGATGTCTATTTTATATTAATTTGGTTTGGTCTATATGATTCTTGGATAATTGGCGTGCATTAAATTCGTATGTGCATATTTGGTCTATGTGATTCTTGGATAATTGGTGTACATTATATATTGGTTTGGTTTATGCATATTTTTGTGAACAGGGAAAGTGCTGCAATTTTTTTTTCAAAAAATTCTCAGTTATCGACGGACTAGTGACCGGTTAGCGACGGATATTTTCAGCTCCATTTGCATTAATCTACGGTACGACATGGTGATCAGGACATAGTCCCTGCAGCCATTCGACTGGCGAGGCAGAAACTATGTAGCTGTAGATAAAGTTGCCTGTCCTCCGACCCTCATCCCTCGGCAATGATGATACGACAACCTATCACTATATCTTATATAGTAGTAGATGATGTCTTAGTATTACATTAGTGAGTTAATCTTGATTCTGTTACGTTCTTCAGATACTAGATACGATAAGAACATATACTACACCGTATATACAGAACATAGATGATTCACACTAATATATGCTAGAATGAATCTTGGCTTGTGTTCTGAGCCATCCGTTCTGATCAAGCATCTTCCTTCTCCTCTCCTCCACCATGGCTCTGAACCAATCTGCTCCTCCCTACTTCCCTTCTTTTTATTTGACTCTCTCAGCCACATATAACATCCAGCTCAAGTGTAGAGTCGGGGGAGAAGAAGTGGGCAGGAAGAGGAGGGGGAAGCAGCACAGCCGGCGGCATGACCCGAAGGGTGTGCATAGAAGAACTATGAAGAAAACCTATGTACTTCCTCCGGGTCATGCCGTCGGCTGTGCTGCTTCCCCCTCCTCTTCCTGCCCACTTCTTCTCCCCCGACTCTACACTTGAGCTGGATGTCATATGTGCCTGAGAGAGTCAAATAAATAGAAGGAAAGTAGGGAGGAGCAGATTGGTTCAGAGCCATGGTGGAGGAGAGGAGAAGGAAGATGCTTGATCAGAACGGATGGCTCAGAACACAAGCCAAGATTCATTCTAGCATATATTAGTGTGAATCATCTATGTTCTTATCGTATATAGTATCTGAAGGACGTAACAGAATCAAGATTAACTCACTAATATATGCTAGAATGAATCTTGGGTTGTGTTCTGAGCCACTCGTTCCGATACTTGGGAATTAAGTCATTCGACTGGTGAGGCAGAAACTATAAGGCTACTTGCATGTTCTTCCAACTTTAAATTACAAGATTACTACATTAGGTTACATAAATCACGAACCTTATCGCGGCCAATGTTTACAGTCTTGGCCTCAACTATCTTCGATGCTATGATCCCATGCTTTCGGAAAATAGACAACGCAGACTCCATGGAATAGAATGGCCTTACATGCAAATCGTCTGTGATTATGTATCTTTTCCCTCCTTTCACAACACGCCATCCTTGTTGCCTCCATCTGCAACCCCCTCCCACGTAATATCCTCATCTATTGCCTTACCACAGGGACATCGAGCGCCAATAACCGAACTATACAGACGGTGAGTCTTGGTGTAGCACTCAAATGTGGGGCACCCGTAAATTCGCCGAGGTTTTAAATCATCGACATTGAGTTTTAAACCCTCACGTAGCCTTTCTGCTTCACTTCTAGGCTCGAGCAGGATCTTCTTGTAAGCTTCGGTCTCTAGATACTAGGTGTCAAGATTCTGGATGCTTTCGTAGAGCATGTCAACGCATCCTAGCGTCAATTTCCTGCCGAAGAAATTGATGCTAGGATGCGTTGACATGCTCTACGAAAGCGTCCAGAATCTTGACACTTAAGTATCTGGAGACCGAAGCTTGCAAGAAGATGCTGCTCGACCCTAGAAGTGAAGCAGAAAGGCTACGTGAGGGTTTAAAACTCAATGTCGATGATTTAAAACCTCGGCAAATTTACGGGTGCCCCACATTTGAGTGCTATACCAAGACTCACCGTGATGAGGTTAGTGATTTATTTAACCTAAGACATGGGATCGTAGAATCGAAGACAGTTGAGACCAAGACTGTAAACATTATGTGAGTTCATCTTGATTCTGTTACATCCTTCAGATACTAGATACGATAAGAACATATACTACACTATATGTACAGAACGTAGATGATTCACACTAATATATGCTAGAATGAATTTTGGGTTGTGTTCTGAGCCATTCGTTTCCATACTTGGCAATTAAGCATGTGAAATAGAACTGATTATGTTTAGTTTGTCTTACGATACAGATTTTCACATCCAAATTGAAATAGATCGTTACTTCGTTGTTCGTACATGGATGTACTAGCGGATCAACCTCCTGGACCATAGGTACTTATAAGTATTGACCGTGTCGGATTAGTATCGATCTATCATTTTGGTATGGACCGTATCGGTTGGTATTGGTCTTAGCGAATTGGTATCGTCATATCCGATATGTATCGGCCGTATAGCCATTAAGTCATATTGGCCTTATCGATTTGGTATCGGTCATATCCGATAGGTATCGGCCGTGTTGGATTATTATATACCATTTCGGATTAGTATCGTGGAAGGTTTAGTAACAACTGTACTGGATTTCTCTTTTCTAGAGCTAGATTACCATTACAAGAGAGTCACGAGAGCGTAGATGGCCAGTTACAGAACATACATACTTCATTTTCAATCTTGCTTTTCCTGATGGAAAAGGAAGTACGTATGTTACTGTAACTGGCCAATCACGATCTGGTGATTCTCTTGCAATGGTATTCTAGCTCGAGAAGAGAGAAATCCAAGTACAGTTGTTACTAAACCTTCCACGATACTAATCCAAAATAGTCTATACTAATCCAACACGGCCGATACCTATCGGATATGACCGATACCAAATCGATAAGACCAATATGAATCCTAACTATTCGGCCGATACATGTACATATCGGATATAGGACAATACCAATTTGTTGAGGCCAATACCAATATGATACGTCCTATACCAAACCGATAGACCGATACTAATCTGATACACTAGATACTAAGTACATCTGGCCTATACCAGTGGATCCACAAATTACTGTACGATAGGCCCAACGACTCCAGTTACATCCGGTTATTGGTGAGTACATGATTACATAGTAATTCTGTTAGTCTTGTGATACAGATTTTTACTCTCTCATGCTACCAACGTCACAACTTTTCCAGTGCTGCTCCCTCTAATGATGATGAACGCAAAAAACCAACGTCACAACTTTTATAACTTGAGTAAATTTCTTTATCCTATATGAAAATTTTTGTTGTCAGAAAGATGGCTCCTAGGACTCGTCGAGGTGGTGCTGCTAGTCGAGGAAGGGGTCGAGGCAAGAAACCCTTGGAGGTCGACACGGAGGAAGTCTCGGTCATCAAACAAGAGCCGGTGACTGTTAAGGAGAAGGTGTTACCAAAGGTCGAGGTCAAGGAAGAACCGATGACCATCAGGAAAGAGATTGCTCCCAAGCTTGAAGCTAAGGAGGAGCCACCGTCAGAGAGTAGTAGCATCGGGACCGACCCTCCTGTCCCTACAGAAGACCTCCACCAGATTGAGCCTTCGTATGCAAAGTGGCTGATAGAATGGTACATGCCTCAACGCAACTATCATCCCTGGCTGTGAGGATTCATCGTCTGACTTGTGGTCTTTGTTGAGGCCAAAGTCGATTTTCTATGTGTTTTGGAATATTTGTGAAAATTTTGGAATATTTGTGCTATGATCGGTCGTCAGGATTGGATATTAGGTTACTGTAACTGGCCAACTATTTCCTATGTGTTTTGGAATATTTGTGAAAAATTTGGAATATTTGTGCAATGATCGGATTATAACAATGGATATTAGGTTACTCTTTCGGATAATTGATGTCTATTTTATATTAATTTGGTTTGGTCTATATGATTCTTGGATAATTGGTGTGCATTAAATTCGTATGTGCATATTTGGTCTATGTAATTCTTGGATAATTGGTGTGCATATATATTTGGTCTATGTGATTGTTGGATATTGGTGTGCATTATATATTGGTTTGGTTTATGCAAATTTTTGCGAACAGGGAAAGCGCTGTAATTTTTTTCTCAAAACATTCTCAGTTAGCGACGGACTTGTGACCGTTTTGCGACGGTCATCACCAGTTTCCGACTACTTTTCGACGGATATTCCGTCGCTAACTGGATATTTGAAAATTTTCCCAGGTAGCAACGGATGTTCGACGGACTATCTGTCGGCATGGTATATCGTTCGACGGAAAGCGACGACCTATCCGTCGCCCGCGTTCTGGAAATAACAAGAATTTCCAGAACAAGGTCGACGGTTAATCCGTCGCTATTCGGTCGATATGTTTCGACGGCATAGCGACGACTTATCCGTCGCCAAGTTGCTGGAAATGACATGAATTTCCAGAAGCTGGTCGACGGCTTTTCCGTCAGAAATCCGTCGCTAATCCGTCATTTGTTATCGAAGGTGTCGACGGATTAGCGACGGAACGATACGATCTGATACGCTTTTACGACGGGGTACCGACGGACATTTACGTCGCTATTGTCTACACAGTTCAGTACTTAATAGTTGAAGTGGACGACAGTCCGTCGGAAATGCGTCGCTAATGCTTCGTATTGTGACGTCGAATATCCGTCGCTATTCCGTCATGTGACGACAACTTAGCGACGGAAGGTTATTAGCGACGAGCTGATTGCCGACGGATTGTTTTGGCCAATATCCGTCGACAATCGGTCGCTAATAGTATTTACCGTCGTCTTAGCGACGGATGTGGCCGTCGCTAAAACGATAAATTTTGGTAGTGTCCTTTCATCGACTTCGTGGTTCATGACATACTCCCCGAAGATCCTAAGGAGGCTACAAGTGTTCGACGACGATCTCTCCGATTCTACTACAATCAAACCACCAAGACTCTTTATCGGCGAACCTATGACGGTCTTCTCTTGCACTGTCTCGCTGGTGATGAGGCAAAACAGGTGTTGCATGAAGCTCACGACGGTGTCTGTGGAGCACATCAACCCGGTCCTAAATGCAGGATCGCATCCGACGCATGGGTTACTACTGGCCCTCTATGGTATCAGATGCTATCGAATATGCAAGGAAATGCCGAGCCTGTCAAATCCATGCAGATTTTATTCATCAACCGTCGGAATTTCTTCATCCGACTGTTGCTTCCTGGCCTTTTGAAGCTTGGGGCATGGATGTCATAGGTCCTATCAATCCTCCTTCTAGAGGACATCGATTCATTTAGCAATAACCGATTACTTCTCCAAATGGGCCGAAGCTATACCTCTGGTTGAAGTCAAAACTAGCAGTGTCATCAACTTCGTCAAGCACCATGTCATCTACAGATTTGGTGTACCTCGACGAATCATCCACGACAACGGACCTCAATTCATCAGCCAGAAGTTCACCAGATTTTCGATAATCACCGAATTGACAATGTCGCTTCTACAGCCTACAATCCTGCTGCTAATGGATTAGCTGAAGCTTTCAAAAACCATTATCAAGCTCCTCAAGAAGTTTGTATCCACTAACAAATGGAATTGGAGTAAAAATCTTGGCGAATGTCTATGGGCCTACCGAACTACGGTCCGCAATCCTACGGGCTTTACACCTTTCTCTTTGGTGTATGGCTGTGAAGCTGTTCTTCCTTTAGAACTTCAAATTCCTTCTTTAAGGATTGCCATTGCTAACGAGCTTACTACAGAAAATAATGATCTTCTTCGAATTCAAGAATTAGAGGCACTCGACGAAAGCGGTTAATGGCTCAGCAACATATTGAGTTATACCAAGCCCGCATCACGAAGACTTTCAACCGCAAAGTTAAAGTCAGAGCCTTTCAACAAGGAGAACTTGTTCTAACAGTCAGACGCCCTATGACTATGACTCATATGAGCAAAGGCAAATTCGACGCGAAGTGGGAAGGTCCCTATGTTGTAAGCAAAGTCTTCTCAAATGGAGCCTATCAACTCTCAGAGCTCGACGGTCGAATTGCAATGATGCCTATCAATGGCAAGTTCCTTAAAAAGTACTATGTAAATATAAATGCTTGTAAATTATCAGACAAGTTCAAGTTCATAAATAAAATTTTTTTCATCATGAATAGTACATGATATTAAGGGAGATCACTATCATCTTTCTTAACATTGGGACACGGACCACTGCCGTCCTTCTCAAAGACATGGTCAGCGAAAGAGCCGAGAACCTCCTTGCTGGAGCCCATGAGGAACTTGCAAGCAGCTATCTTCATGGCTTCCTCCTCTTCAGTTTTTCCTGGTTCAAGCAGAAAGTCCAGGATGTCTCGCGGTGGCTTGGGCACAGACGAACCTTCGCCTGCTTCTACTTGTATTGGCTGAACTGGATCAGCAGAACGTTCTTCAATGCCCGTCTCAACCTTCGAGGCGATTTCAGCTTGCTTGGATGCATCTCCAGATGACATTTTTATGTTGAAAAGTGGAAGTGTTCATTCCTGTCAGATTTCTGTTCTATTTATAGGCAGAGGTTTCTCAAATAATGAAACGACATCATCATCCGACGGTTCGTCCGTTCATTCACAATCATTTGACGGTTCATCCGTTCATATTTCGCCTGACGGTTCACCCGTTCATTTATTACAACCTGACGATTCATTCGTTCATATTCATCCGACGGTTCGTCCGTTCATTTACATTCATCCGATGGTTCATCCATTCATTTATTATTACCCGACGGATCATCTGTTCATTTATTATCACCTGACGGTCCACTCGTTCATCACCATCCGACGGTTTATCCGTTCATCTATTCATTATGACGATTCATTTTCGTTCATCCACATCAGCAACTTATCGTCCGTGATTAAGTTGTCAATTGAAATAATAATATTCGATATATTCTGCCACGTCCATATTACCTCTGAGCAGATATAATGAATATAATTATTTTCCTACAAAATCATCAAGAATATATCATGTCTTGCACCTCTGAATATATTTTCTATCTCTATTATTTATCTGAACAAGATATGCAACAAATAATGGAGCCACAACAAAATGTCTTTTATTAATCAAATATGAGACATTACAAAAACACATAAACATACAAAATGTTCTGCTAAGACGGAGGCATTATCAGATTAGCAATCTGTTGCTTCAGAGTTTGTAGCCGCTCTTCACGAGTAGACATCACCCTCCTTCTGGCCTCTTCTATCCCGCTTTCTTCATTAAAAACGGGCATGGTCACCGTTCGGCGAGTAATCTCGGCATCATGAGCTGCCACGTACTCATCCCTTTCTTGAATCAGAGCATTGAATTGTTGGATTGCAAGTTGATGATCAGTAACTTTATTTTCTAATTCCTTCTGGAGACGAGCAATCTCTGCTCTCAGCTCAGCAGCTCTTTGCTCTTTTCTCTCAGCCACCAAGGTCACTGATTCTAGCTTGGATTGATACTCAGCAGATTTTGCAGAATAAGCCTCCAAGAGGTTTTGGAGATTCACCCTTTCAATGTCAGCTGCTTGAGCTATTCGTTCAAACTCTGCCTGTACTAGAGGTTCCAATTCCCTTTATTGAGTTCCTTGTAGTTCTTTATGGAGATTTCTAGCTCATTCAATATATGATCAAGAAGGGTGGCCTGAGCCTCATCACCCTGTTCCCGGATGGCCTTCACCAGGAAAGAAGTCGGACCTCTAATCATAAAAAAAATCCGCATCTTCTTTATCCATCATTCTATTAACTAGAGGTCCCAAAGACTCGAAGAAACATCTGGTGAATGATTGGATTACGAGCTGATTAGTCGCTAGAGCACCAGGGGTTGCAGCTACTCCTGTTGATGATGAGGCCGCAGGATGTTCAATTTCTCGCATCTGGACAGCGGGCTCTTTGAATAAAGGAGCCAAAGTAAAGCTAGTTGCCCCTCCTGGTTGTTCCTCTGCAAAAGTAAAGATTGTCATTTTTGCCTGTTGTTTGCTATTGTCCAAGAAGATTAAAGATGTAAACTGTCTTACCATGGTTGAATCCAGCAATGAGCCTATCATCTGCAGGAATAGACTCTAGCTGAACAGAGGTAGCTTCAGCCATAACAGCTTGGCTACTGCCCGCTTCAGAACCACAGGATAAATGATGACTGCTACTAGCAATCATCGTCGTTACAGCCACTATGTCCGTGCATGTCGGAGGTGCTGGAGGAGTCTCACGATCTGCAGGAAATATAAATAAAGATGTTAGCTATCAATCTATTTAAAAGGAGATTGCTAATTTCATTCTATACCTTGAGGATCAGTGGCGGGAGTTTCCTCCGGAGCTTCTTCATCTGCTGCTTTTTCTGGAGATGCCTCTACCTCAACATCCTCTTCAGGATTCAAGGTATCAGCGACAGTTTCTGGAGATGCTTCTACCTCAACTTCCTTGTTAGGATCTAAGGTATCATCGGCAGCATTAGGAGATATATGCACTTCATCATCCCTTTCGGGATCTTGCATATCTTCATCAATATTCTCGGACGAAGAGCTCTCCTCATTTTCACCTTCTTCTGGTGCATTCCCACTGGTAGTTGCAGCTTGGTCAATATAGTCCTCCAGCGGGCTGTAGTTGCAATCTTCTAAAGCTGCAATCACTTCACGATCTTCCTCTTCGCGGAGGGTCCTAGGAGTAGGAGGAAGTTGAGTCGTCTCTGCGACAGGTGAAAGAGGTCGTACAACATCTTGCTCTTCCTCCATGATATTTTCTCTGGGCTCTTCGGCCTCAGTTCTCGGATCAAGATCTTCCCTCTGTTCAATCTTTTCCTATGTTCTAGACTAAGAGTTTTATTCCCAGATTCAGAAACAGGGGTGGGAGAAGACATGGTGATTCCTGCTGTAGCATCTGCCACGATCGAAGACAAAACTTGACTTCTACGGACCAACCTTTTCTTTCTGTGTAGAGGTCTTTCAGGACTCTCTACATTTATTGTCTCGACTTGTCTTTGAACAGAGGTCGGTGTGGTAGCTTCTTCTTGCTGAATTGTCTCGGCCAGCTGCCGAGATTGAGATCTAGTGGTAATCTTTTCAGAGGAATGATCTAAGACCAGTTTCTTCTTTGCTGCCGGAGCGGGAGGCTCCTCTCTTCTCCTCTTCTTGGCTGGAGATCTAGCCACCTTCAAAGAAACACGTAATGCTGCATTTACCTCTTCAGGGAACATAATGTCCCTTGAAGCTTCTAAAGGTGCATCTACTGGTTCATGTACCTCATCATTTCCTAGGAGCGACATGATGACTCCTCCTTCTTCAATCTTGTTGAAGACGCGAAGCTATCCGCGAGATTGAAATTCTCAGCAAAGGTGTTCGAAGATGTATAGAATACTGAGTATGTAAATAGCATCCGAGGGCCATGATTGCTATTTACTGGCATCGAGAACGTTACTTTCGTATCTCGAGCATTATAATAAGCCCAAGCTCGGGCCCCATCTATCAAGAAACCCTTTCCTTGAAGGCACGTGATGGCATTTCCCACATGGAATTGGTCGTACCCGAACTGCCAGCAAATCGACTGGGGAGATATGGCTCTAAATAACATTCTTCTTCAAACCGATACACCAAATGGGACGGTCGAATTGTCTTCAACCACTCAAAAGCTGCACGGCTCAAAGGTTGTATCTTCGAGTCAATCATATTTGTCGGCATTTGTTCATATCCGGCAGGAGGAGCAGTGCAACAAAAGTTCCATCCTTTGCTCAGGTTCAGAGCATATCTACAATCTCTCAAAGAAGTGTATTTTTACTTACTATGAGAGTATCTCCGCAAAAAGCTGCCGTCGACTGGTCCCATGCCGGGGTCCATCAAAGTAGGATGGTGAAGAAGCAACCACCCGAACAGATATGTATACGGCAATTCTAGCCGAGGAAATTCTTTTTCTTCTTTAGCTTTCAACATCAGATCAACGTACAGACGAAGACTGGCATTCAACCTATAAGTCATCGCTGACAAAAGATCCATCTTGTAGCCGAAGACTAATCTAACGGCGGCAAAAAGAACACCGCGATGGAAGCGGTCTATGGCACTGGATCCTGGGACTACAAACCGACGGTGCCAATACGTCAGAAACCCTGCTAATTGGGCTTCTTTTGACATAAATCTATATCCTACTCTCAAATAACTCTCTAGAGTATCTCCTTTCTTCAGAGGAGGACATTGATGATCATTCTTCATCTCTTCATCCAAATCCCCACTTCCTTCCATCAGTTTCACCACTTCTGTATTGCTCAGTGGCTTAAAGAAGTCGGGATAGCATTTGTCATGTTCCTTGGTCTTCTTTTCTTTGATATGGTTGAGGAACAGATAAGGCAACCATTTTGATGAATAACAAGTATTGGATGTACCGCTTTGGTAATACAAAGAGCAGATTTTATAATGACATAGCAGTTCTTCAAAGACTCTACCATGGCTGCATTCTCCTTTCTAAGTTTGTCCAACTCATCATTAGTTGGGACAAATTCCTCATATGGGGCATTCTCCATCGGCAAGTAAGAGATGAACTGCATCTCATGAAGTGCAAACCCGATCTCTCCGCCGGGAGTCATGAAAGTCCCTGTTCTGTAATTGTATCTTTCTGCTAGAGCCAAGAACAGTTGCGAGTTAGGGGCAAAACCATAAACAGTGGCATGTACTGCTTGGTACAAATTGATTTGCTGAAGTTTATTTTCAAACTTGGTCAAAATCCAGTTTGCTATGCAGTTCCATCTCTTAAAATCTGGATTCACTAGTCCAGTTAATCTGAGGTCCTGATCTGGGTACCTCCCTTCGACCTTCGCAAACTCATTTACGAATATTGGAGTTCTGATAGGCAATAACAAGGAAGAATTCTCCGGCAGAATACAACCGGGTTTCAAACCTCTTAATAAGACACTGTATCGTTCTGAGGAACTGTAGAACATGTCCTTCTTGTTCGGCCCCTTCTTCACAAAAATCCTTCCTGGACGGGCATCTTGGAAAGGTGTAAGGTTCCATTCCATCTTCCTCGGATAGCTCGCATGAGCATACCGGGATAAGGGGAGGCAGCGGGAAATATCTGGTATCGAGAATGTCCTATCCTTCTGATGGACAATCCTTTCTTCCATCCTTGGCCTCGCGACCAAGCCAACGGTATTTGGATTTACTTCAAGAATCTTCTGAAGGAGTATTTCGATATACCCGTTCCCGAAGCCGAGATACAATCGGTCAAAGGAACCTTCCTCAAAACCCTTCGAGTTATCTTCCTACTTCTCAGTCAGGAGACGACTCTTTCTCCGACTATGATGCATATAGTGAAAGTTCTGAACAGACAGTGTCTTCCACTGTACCAAGAGAAGTCACGGCTTACGTTGTCAATGATGATCCAGATGCTTCAACTTGCAAATCAAGAACAGCGAATCGCTGCACTTAAAGACAAGCTAAAGACCATGGCTGAAATGGTTGCTAGTATGCATTCTATCATTGTGGCATAACATGCCACACCACCAACTTTACCTGCTGTGAGTCCAGAGATCATAGCATCTTCGGTACCTGTTAATGCTGGGCTGGGGGTAGTATCTCCTCAAATGCCTCCTGTACAAGTATAAGTTCAAACTACACCCAGTCAGTCAGGGGCTGGGGGCAGTGCTTACAACACTGTTCCTCCTCCTACCACTCTAACTCAACCTGCTCTTCTTCGTCATCGGAAGACGCCAATGAAGCTGTCAAGCTCTTGCGAACTCAGTTCGAAGCCTTCAAAGAGAAAGACAACTTGCAAAGGTTGGGGATCAAGCAACCCTATCCAATTGAATGGAAGGAAGTCCCGTTCCTGCCAAAGTACAAGATCCCAACGATTTCTTTGTTTGATGGCAGCACCTCACCAAGCCAATTCATCAATCACTTCGAGGTAATGACTGTTCAACTCCAACCAAATGACGCTCTTCTTACCAAAGTGTTCGTCGGTTGTTTAGCCGGCGTAGCATATGATTGGTATAGAAGTTTGCCCGATGGTTGTATCACTTCCTTCTCAGGTCTTAAACAAATCTTTCTGGAATGATTCTATGAGGGATTCAACGACATGACTATGTCGGCCCTCAACAAAATCAAACAGAAACATAATGAAACTGCTGAGAGTTTCATCGAACGGTTCCGTCGAGAAGCCTTGAAAATGCCTCCAGGGACTCCTGCTGCTGTTACCATAGACACCTGTAAGGCAAATCTTTTGCCTATCATCAGCATGTGGACAGGCTCAACTCAGTTCCAAGATTGGCCATCCTTTATTGTCAACGCCAAAGCTGCGAAAGTGAGTGCTGAGAAGTTCAAGCAGTTGGGGGTACAAATGTCTAACTCCGACCGGGATGAACATCAGGCTTCAGGTGGCGGTAATCATCAGAACAATCACAAGAACAAGGAGACTCTGAACATCAATCTGAAGAGTAAAGAGTCTCTAGCTGTTAATGTAGCTCAGCCTACATCCACTTCCACTCCTTCTGCACCGCAACCGAGGGAACCTCGTCCGAAAGTAGAATATTCCTTCGACGAGAATAACACTGCAAGTATTTTTGATTGCTTACTCAAAAGCAACAAGATTCAGCTCCCAGATCCAAAGAAACCTGATAAAGTCGGTAAGACTGATCATCCTAAATATTGTGTCTACCACAGGTTCATTGGACACCCCACTCGAGCATGCTACGTGCTCAAGGGCAAAATTTAAGAGCTTGTCAATGCTGGTGTCGTTACCCTACAGCAAGATGAGAAGACTGTTACTGCAAACATGGTTTCGGTCCAGTTCAGTGACTTTCCTCCACAGATGGTACAACATGGCGTTATTCCTATTCCCAAAGCTACTCTTGAGATTGAGAATCTTCCTCCTCCACCAAATGAAGGTCTCGTCCCCTTGTCTCTTGACAACGGCAAAATTATGTGGATTCATCTCGATCTTGCTCCAGAGTTCAAGGTTTCATCTTCTTCTAAGAAGAAAGATCGTTCTAAAGGCAAGACGAAAATTTGCAACATGGTGTCTTTTGACCCCATAGTTGACGAAGAAATTCTGTTAGGTACCAGATCAGGGAAAGCCTATTTGAAAGATCATTCTGAAGCTCAAGAGAATCCTGCTTCTTCTTCTGAACCTGCTCCAGCACAACCTGCTTCCACTGAAGAGATCCCTTCTACATCTTCACCAGTTGTAGTACCTATTCCTCCCAAGCCAATGACGGCTGACAAAGGCAAGCAACAAGTCCGCTTTGATAAACCCCTGAAGAAATCATCTCCTGCAGGACTTGAAAAGCGTACAACTTTGATATATTGGCTCAATTAGCCAATACACCGGCTAGGCTATCAATCTTCGAGCTCTTGCGCCTTTCCAAAGAGACTCGAGAAACTTTAAGTGAAGCTCTGATGCAGGCTGAAACTTGCTTAACTCTCCTCAAAAAGTCGGAATCAGAACCAGTCTCTTGCCATCACTGTCATAGTGTCCTGGAGTTAATTCCAAAAATCACTTTCACTCAGGATGATATGCTGCTGGAGGATAATAGACATGATCGTCTCTCTACTATACAGGATATGTCGATTCGATGAAAGTCGATCGTATCCTGATAGATCCAAGGTCTGCTCTCAGCATCATGCCAAAGACGATGTTGGACGTATTGAAGATACCAGTTCATAGTCTTTCAAGTACAATCACTACTATCTTGGGATTCAACCAAGGAAGGAGTGAACCTTTGGGTAAGATTCGCCTAAAACTCCAAATAGGCAATCTTCGCACAAAGGTGACCTTTTATATCATCGACAATCATGGTTGTTCTTATAACGCTCTTCTGGGAAGACCCTTCCTCCATGAACACAATGTTGTTCCATCGACTCTTCATCAACGCTTTAAATATGTTGATGACAAAAGACAACTTCACAAGGAAGTTGCAGACCTTTATCCTTTCAAGGGTGTCGAAGCATATTGCAATGATGCTCATATGTACAAGGAAGAATTTATGAAAGTGGTATTGGCCATGGATACCGAAGAAGACCAAGAAGCAGTACCCAATGACACTCTCATCATACCTGTCAAAGGGCGCATTTCTCATCCTTAGTCTTCTAAACCACTGGCTATTCACTTGCCAGTTCAGAAGAAATCGGTTGATGGCGATCAAGATAAAAGGGAGCTCACCTCTTCTGAGCCACTTGTCATCGACTTACGTCGGAGCAAGGACAAAAGGGAGCACACTTCCTCTGAGCCGCTTGTCATCGACCTCCGTCGTAACAAGCCTCTTCCACGTTCTTCTTCTCCTCCTCTTGTAATTAATCTGACCAAGCCTGCTAAGGCTAAAGGTCCTGCTGTAAATACGAATGTACAGATCAATGAAAAAGTATCTACTTTCCAGTATACTGATGTTATTTATCATACTAAATGCTATTTGGATATGTTAGATAGCTTCCAATCATTTATAATGGGAGTTGTACAATCTTTCAAACAGAAGTCTCATTTGAAGATCCAGATGACTCTTACCGTATTGTCCCTGCTCGAAAGAAATGTGAAAGTCCAATACTTTTTAGTAAAGGACCAGCAACAATTCAGCTATACGGATAGCAAGCTTAACGATACAGGACATCTACAACTCCGTCGTTATAGTCAACAATCAAAAGACATCATCCGTAAGATGGGTTATGACTTTAAAAATGGCCTCAACTACGGTAAGGGTAGACGAACTCCTATTCGTACGGCTGTTCCAAAAGGAAAATCTGATACGTATTACAGCAAGACCAAAAGAGGTCTCGGATATGCTTCTCCTCCGATGTTATCCCCAGCAGTCTCCGACTCTGATAGCGAAGAATGCTCTAACTCTTCTGATTCCAAGTCATGGGATTCTGACACCAGTATTGGTGAAGTCCATCGTGTGATCGTATCTTCTAATATGGTCTCTGCTGAACTTCCGAAAGGCTATGATGAGGACGTTGAAGAAAATCCTGAAACAGATCCTTGGGCTCAACAGATGGATAATCAGTGGGTACTCCGATTTGAACAAAGAGAACCTCCTACTAAGATTAACTAGTTCAAGTTGATGTGGGAGAAAGCGGGTCACCTCGTCCAATCTTTATTAGCAAGAATCTTCCAGAAGCAGATAAGCAAGAGTTGATTCTTCTCATTAAAGAATACCTTGATGTCTTTGCTTAGAGTTACGAAGACATGCCAGGTTTAGATCCCAAAATTGCTACTCACAAATTGAATATTTTACCCAATGCAAAACCAGTCAAACAGCAGCAACGACGATTTAAACCGGAAATGATGGATGCAATCGATAATGAAGTCAAGAAGCTCATTGCTTGTGGCTTTATTCGAGAAGAACAACATCCCGATTGGGTAGCCAACGTTGTTCCAGTCCTGAAGAAAACCGATAAAGTCTGAGTTTGCATCGACTTTCGGGATCTTAATGAAGCATGTCCAAAAGATGAATTTCCTCTCCCTATCACGGATGTTATGATTGACAATACCTGTGGGTTCGAGCGAATATCTTTTATGGATGGATTCTCTGGATACAATCAGATCAAGATGAATCCTGAAGATGAAAAACACACATCTTTCTGTACTCCTCTGGGAGTCTATTGCTACACAGTGATGCCATTTGGTCTCAAGAACGCTGGTGCAACCTACCAACGGGCTATGAGTACTATTTTCAGAGAACATCTTCGTAAAATAGTCGAATGTTATGTTGATGATATCGCTGTTAAAAGTCGTCTGAAAGAAGATCACATCCAAGATTTGAGAACAATCTTCAATCTCATGCGCCAACATCAGCTCAAGATAATCCCACCAAGTCATTCTTGGGTGTCTCTAGTGGCAAGTTTCTTGGCTTCGTCATTACCTCTAAGGGTATACACGTGGATCCCGAGAAGATCAAAGCTATTCAAGAGATGCGTCCTCCACGCAACCTAAAAGAGCTACAAGGATTCCAAGGTCGACTTGCGTACATCAGGAGATTCATTTCGAACTTGTCTGGATGCTGCAGACCATTCACTCAATTAATGAAGAAGGGTGTATCTTTTATTTGGACTGAAGAATGTCAACAAGCATTCGACGACATCAAACGATATCTCATGAACCCACCAGTCTTGGTGCCACCAATCTCGGGCATTCTATTCTTAATGTACGTCCGTGCTATGGACCATTCATTGGGTGCTTTACTCGCCCAAAAGAATAAAGAAGGTCATGAACAGGCCATCTACTATCTCAATCGTACTATGATTGGTGCTGAACACCGTTATAGTCCGGTTGAAAAAGAATGTCTAGCCCTTATGTTCGTTGTTCAAAAGACAAGGCATTATATCATCGGTCAAACTATTCATGTTATATCTCGAGTTAACCCTCTTCGGGTACTCATAAAAAGTCCAGTACACTCAATTTTTGGCTGGCTACATACGCCATTCTTCTAGCCCAATATGACATGGTGTATGTTCCTCAAAAGTCTGTCAAAGGTCAAGCATTGGCAGATTTCTTGGCGGCTCATCCCGTACCAGAAACATCCAAGCTTTACGATGAAATTCCAGACGAGACGTTGGAAGTCAACCTGATCTCTGAAGAATTTCCGACCTGGCGTCTATTCTTCGATGGTGCATCCAGAATTGGACCAAATGGTGCCATTATAGCAGGAGTCGGAGTTGTTCTCGTTTCTCCAGATGGATTGACCATCCAAAGAGCTTACTCTCTAGATGAACCCTGTTCCAACAATGTAGCGGAGTATAATGCTCTACTCATCGGCCTTCAGTTAGCCAAGCAATTGGATATCGAATATCTTGAAGTCTACGGCGACTCTAAGCTGGTTGTCAATCAGGTTAGAGGAACCTATAAAGTTCGACATCAAGATTTGGTGCCTTATCATGAAGCAGCAACATGGCTACATCATTCAAAGCTTTCTTCATCGACTATGTTCGTCGAGCTTGCAATACCGAAGCAGACGCCTTAGCCAACCTTGCAGCTGTCTTAGCCATCCCTATTAAGAGACTACAAGTGGTAGTTATCTCCAACCGAAAATTGTTCTGCATCGAAAACAATCATAATATTGAGTTCAGCAACTTTGTTGAAGTCAACATTATCGATGAAGATTGGAGAACTCCCACTACCAAAATACACTCATTTAGCGACGGATTTTTAGCGACAGAATTTTTTCGTCGGTATTAGCGACGGTTTCGTGGCCGCTCAGCGACTGATTTTCGACTACACGCCTTTGTCATTTTTATTTTAATTTTAGGGGGAGAAAAGGTCGCACATCCGTCAATAGACTGTCGGTGTTATAGCGACGGATTTACCGTCGTCGCTACACAGTCGATTATTTGGCAGGAATTGTGTAGAAAATTGGCGGGACATATTTTTGACGACTTAGCGACGGATATTCAGTCGGCACTTATCAAAATAGGCGACGGCTGGGCGACGGTTTTTTACCAGTCGCTCGTCCGTCGCTAAAAATACGTTCCAGACTTTAAATGAAACGGCGGGGAGAACTTTTCACATTCCCCCCAAATTCACTCTCTCTCCTCCTCTCCCTCTCTCCTCTCTCTCTCTCTCTTCCCTCTCCCTTCCCCCCTCTTCTCTCTCCCTCTCCTCCTCCTCTCTCTCCCTCCCTCTCTCCTCTCTCTCTCTCTCGTCGGTGTCGGCTTCGGTGATCGGCGTCGGTGTCGTCCTCGTCGGCGTCGGCATCCCTCCTCCTCTCTCTCTCCCGAAGGTAACCCCCTCCTCTCTCTCCCCCCCCCCCGATCTCCCTCCCCCTCCGCCCTCTCTCTCTCTCCCTCTCTCCCGAACGCCTCTCTCTCTATCGTCTCTCTCTCTCTCTCTCTCTCGCGGTGTCGTATAAGGGCTGGGCGGCGTGCTTGGGGCTGGGCCGTCCGGGCTTGGCGGC
Organism: Iris pallida; assembly: GCA_029216955.1. Taxonomy (NCBI): domain Eukaryota; kingdom Viridiplantae; phylum Streptophyta; class Magnoliopsida; order Asparagales; family Iridaceae; genus Iris; species Iris pallida. Next base: position 12,357 of record JANAVB010037874.1, on the reverse strand, counting down.
TGGCTTGGGTCGGGGGCTGGGCGATGGGCTTGGGACGGGGGCATCGGGGGCTGGGCGGCGGCCTTGGGGCTGGGGCGTCGGGGGCTGGGCGGCTGGCGTTGGTCGGGGTCTGGGCGTTGGGCTTGGGGCGGGGCGTCGGGGTCTGGAAGGCGGGCTTGGGGTTGGGGCATCGGGGGCTGGGCGGCTTGCTTGGGTCGGGTTCTGGGCGGTGGGCTTGGGGCGGGGGCGTCGGGGTCTGGGAGGTGGGCTTGGGGTTGGGGCGTCGGGGGCTGGGCGGCTGGCTTGGGTCGGGAGCTGGACGGTGGGCTTGGCGCGGCGGCGTCGGGGGCGGGGGCGTCGGGGACTGGGCGGCTGGCTTGGGTCGGGGCTGGGCGGTGGGCTTGGGGCGGCGGCGTCGGGGGGCGGCTGGCTTGGGGCGGGTACGTCGGGGCTATTTGCAACCGACGTACACCCATAAATACTCTTCATATATATACAACCGAACTACTGGGGGGGGCTTGCGGGGCTTGGGGCGGCGGGCTTGGTTGGTCGGGGCGGCGGGTGGCTTTTGCTTCTCAAATTCATCTAAGTTTATATATTGGCTAAATAATGTGTTATCCATATTGGGTGTTCCATTAGTTTGGTGGTGTTTGGATTAGTAAATGTGAATATATATGGGGTTTGGATTCATGGTGTATATGTTCACTGTCTCAAGGACAGTGCGAGTTCTATCAGTTGTGTGCTTCTGTATAGATGTATATATCTATACATCTAGCTGTGATATACATATGTGTATGTGACAATCTCAGTTAGCGACGGACTAGTTACCGGTTAGCGACGGATATTTCCAGCTCCATTAATTGCATTAATCTACGGTACGACATGGTGATCAGGACATAGTCCCTGCAGCCATTCGACTGGCGAGGCAGAAACTATGTTGCCGTAGATAAAGTTGCCTGTCCTCCGACCCTCATCCCTCGGCAATGATGATACAACCTATCACTATATCTTATATAGTAGTAGATGATGTCTTAGTATTACATTAGTGAGTTCATCTTGATTCTGTTACGTACGTCCTTCAGATACTAGATACGATAAGGTTAACATATACTACACGATATGTATACAGAATATAGATGATTCACACTAATGTATGCTAGAATGAATCTTGGGTGTGTTCTGAGCCATCCGTTCTCACACTTAAAACACATAGGAATTAGTAGTGTGAGAGCACCGAGAGAGTGAGAGCGCCAGAGGGGGGGAGGAGAGAGAGAGAGTAAAATGGTACAACATGGTGAAGTAGTACTATATTTTGGCTCCAGTTCCAGCTCCATTTGATCAACGGTACGACATGGTGATCGGGACATAGTACCTGCAGCCATTCGACTGGCGAGGCGAGAAACTATGTAGCCGTAGATAAAGTTGACTGTCTTCCGACCCTCATCCCTCGACAATGATGATACGACAACCTATCACTATATCTTATATAGTAGTAGATGATGTCTTAGTATTACATTATGTGAGTTCATCTTGTTACGTTCTTCAGATACTAGATACGATAAGAACATACTACACCATATGTACAGAACATAGATGATTCACACTAATGTATGCTTGAATGAATCTTGGGTTGTCTTCTGAGCCATCCGTTCTCACACTTGGCAAAAAATTGAATTTTTTATACTTTATCGGCTTTCAAAAATGTACTCAAATTACATGAAGGTTCCTTTAGTTAGCTTGCTTATGTTACAATTATATTTGTGACTATCACTCTTACCAGATGGCACCCATGACCCGAGGAGCGGCACGTCGTTTGAGGAAAATAGTGAATGCTGAGGTGGCTCCTCCTACAGTTAAGGAGGAAGTGGCACGGTTGCTAGTGAGACCGGGAGTTCTTCATCCAGCACCGGTAGCTAGTGAGACCGAGAGGACTCTTCATGCAATCCTTGTAATGGACGATAGCTCTCCTCGCGCCAAAAATCTCGCTTTTTCGAGGTGGTTGCGTGAACGTATCACTGAGCGTTTGCGTGAGCAGCGTGGTTCTCATTAGCTATTAGTACTTATTGTATTGGACTATTTGTATTGGGGTTTTTGTATTAGACTATTTGTATTGGACTACATATTGAGTTGTTTTTGTATTAGACTTTGTACTGTCCTCCGACCCTCATCCCTCGGCAATGATGATATGACAACCAACAAGAGAGAATACTAGATCCATCTCAGTTTGACGTATACTCTGAGAGATCACATTTACAAGAATGATATCAGTAGTGGGATTGAGTGCTGGAGGAGATATTATCAGAGTATACGTCCTACTCAGATGGGTCTTCCACCGTTACTAATTTTTCTGACAGCATAGTGGATGTGCTCCGTCAACTGATTCTTGCTCTGAGCCAAAACTTTGCCCCGTAGCTCAAGTAGACATCCTTCGTGTAGAGCTCGAGTGAGAGGTTCCTGACAGCATGGTGGTCTCATTTGTCAAAGTATCCGTGCTCATCCATATTGGTTGTGGGACGAGCATGGATACTTTGACAAAGGAGACCACCATGCTGTCAGGAACCTCTCACTCGAGCTCTACACGAAGGATGTCCACTTGAGCTCCGGGGCAAAGTTTTGGCTCGGAGCCAGATTCTGTTGACGGAGCACATCCACCATGCTGTCAGAAAAAAATAGTAACGGTGAGAGACCCATCTGAGTAGGACGTATACTCTGATAATATCCCCTCCAGCACTCAATCCCACTACTGATATCATTCTTGTAAAGGTGATCTCTCAGAGTATACGTCCTACTCAGATGGATCCTCAGAGTATCCTCTCCGGTTGGTTGTGTTCTGAGCCATCCGTCCCAGGGATTTGATTCTGTATTTTGGTTTCTGTATTTTGGCTCCAGCTCCATTTGCATTAATCTACGGTACGACATGGTGATCAGGACATAGTCCCTGCAGCCATTCGACTGGTGAGGCAGAAACTATGTAGCCATAGATAAAGTTGACTGTCTTCCGACCCTCATCCCTCGGCAATGATGATACGACAACCTATCACTATATCTTATATAGTAGTAGATGATGTCTTAGTATTACATTATGTGAGTTCATCTTGATTCTGTTACGTTCTTCAGATACTAGATACGATAAGAACATATACTACACCATATGTACAGAACATAGATGATTCACACTAATGTACGCTAGAATGAATCTTGGCTTGTGTTCTGAGCCATCCGTTCTCACACTTGAAGATAAATCGAATTATAACGACGGATATTAGGTTACTCTTCAGGATAATTGATGTCTATTTTATATTAATTTGGTTTGGTCTATATGATTCTTGGATAATTGGCGTGCATTAAATTCGTATGTGCATATTTGGTCTATGTGATTCTTGGATAATTGGTGTGCATTATATTGGTTTGGTTTATGCATATTTTTGTGAACAGGGAAAGTGCTGCAATTTTTTTCAAAAAAATTCTCAGTTATCGACGGACTAGTGACCGGTTAGCGACGGATATTTCAGCTCCATTTGCATTAATCTACGGTACGACATGGTGATCAGGACATAGTCCCTGCAGCCATTCGACTGGCGAGGCAGAAACTATGTAGCTGTAGATAAAGTTGCCTGTCCTCCGACCCTCATCCCTCGGCAATGATGATACGACAACCTATCACTATATCTTATATAGTAGTAGATGATGTCTTAGTATTACATTAGTGAGTTCATCTTGATTCTGTTACGTTCTTCAGATACTAGATACGATAAGAACATATACTACACCGTATATACAGAACATAGATGATTCACACTAATATATGCTAGAATGAATCTTGGCTTGTGTTCTGAGCCATCCGTTCTGATCAAGCATCTTCCTTCTCCTCTCCTCCACCATGGCTCTGAACCAATCTGCTCCTACTTCCCCTTTTTATTTGACTCTCTCAGCCACATATAACATCCAGCTCGAGTGTAGAGTCGGGGGAGAAGAAGTGGGCAGGAAGAGGAGGGGGAAGCAGCACAGCCGGCGGCATGACCCGGAGGGTGTGCATAGGAGAACTATGAAGAAAACCTATGTACTTCCTCCGGGTCATGCCGCCGGCTGTGCTGCTTCCCCTCCTCTTCCTGCCCACTTCTTCTCCCCCGACTCTACACTTGAGCTGGATGTCATATGTGGCTGAGAGAGTCAAATAAATAGAAGGGAAGTAGGGAGGAGCAGATTGGTTCAGAGCCATGGTGGAGGAGAGGAGAAGGAAGATGCTTGATCAGAACGGATGGCTCAGAACACAAGCCAAGATTCATTCTAGCATATATTAGTGTGAATCATCTATGTTCTTATCGTATATAGTATCTGAAGGACGTAACAGAATCAAGATTAACTCACTAATATATGCTAGAATGAATCTTGGGTTGTGTTCTGAGCCACTCGTTCCGATACTTGGGAATTAAGTCATTCGACTGGTGAGGCAGAAACTATAAGGCTACTTGCATGTTCTTCCAACTTTAAATTACAAGATTACTACATTAGGTTACATAAATCACGAACCTCATCGCGGCCAATGTTTACAGTCTTGGCCTCAACTATCTTCGATGCTATGATCCATGCTTTCGGAAAATAGACAACGCAGACTTCATGGAATAGAATGGCCTTACATGCAAATCGTCTGTGATTATGTATCTTTTCCCCCTTTCACAAACACGCCATCCTTGTTGCCTCCATCTGCAACCCCCTCCCACGTAATATCCTCATCTATTGCCTTACCACAGGGACATCGAGCGCCAATAACCGAACTATACAGACAGTGAGTCTTGGTGTAGCACTCAAATGTGGGGCACCCGTAAATTTGCCGAGGTTTTAAATCATCGACATTGAGTTTTAAACCCTCACGTAGCCTTTCTGCTTCACTTCTAGGCTCGAGCAGGATCTTCTTGTAAGCTTCGGTCTCTAGATACTAGGTGTCAAGATTCTGGATGCTTTCGTAGAGGTTAGTGATATTTAACCTAAGACATGGGATCATAGAATCGAAGACAGTTGAGACCAAGACTGTAAACATTATGTGAGTTCATCTTGATTCTGTTACATCCTTCAGATACTAGATACGATAAGAACATATACTACACTATATGTACAGAACGTAGATGATTCACACTATATATGCTAGAATAATTTTGGGTTGTGTTCTGAGCCATTCGTTTCCATACTTGGCAATTAAGCATGTGAAATAGAACTGATTATGTTTAGTTTGTCTTACGATACAGATTTTCACATCCAAATTGAAATAGATCGTTACTTCGTTGTTCGTACATGGATGTACTAGCGGATCAACCTCCTGGACCATAGGTACTTATAAGTATTGACCGTGTCGGATTAGTATCGATCTATCATTTTGGTATGGACCGTATCGGTTGGTATTGGTCTTAGCGAATTGGTATCGTCATATCCGATATGTATCGGCCGTATAGCCATTAAGTCATATTGGCCTTATCGATTTGGTATCGGTCATATCCGATAGGTATCGGCCGTGTTGGATTATATATACCATTTCGGATTAGTATCGTGGAAGGTTTAGTAACAACTGTACTTGGATTTCTCTTTTCTAGAGCTAGATTACCATTACAAGAGAGTCACGAGAGCGTAGATGGCCAGTTACAGAACATACATACTTCATTTTCAATCTTGCTTTTCCTGATGGAAAAGGAAGTACGTATGTTACTGTAACTGGCCAATCACGATCTGGTGATTCTCTTGCAATGGTATTCTAGCTCGAGAAGAGAGAAATCCAAGTACAGTTGTTACTAAACCTTCCACGATACTAATCCAAAATAGTCTATACTAATCCAACACGGCCGATACCTATCGGATATGACCGATACCAAATCGATAAGACCAATATGAATCCTAACTATTCGGCCGATACATGTACATATCGGATATAGGACAATACCAATTTGTTGAGGCCAATACCAATATGATACGTCCTATACCAAACCGATAGACCGATACTAATCTGATACACTAGATACTAAGTACATCTGGCCTATACCAGCGGATCCACAAATTACTGCACGATAGGCCCAACGACTCCAGTTACATCCGGTTATTGGTGAGTACATGATTACATAGTAATTCTGTTAGTCTTGTGATACAGATTTTTACTCTCTCATGCTACCAACGTCACAACTTTTCCAGTGCTGCTCCCTCTAATGATGATGAACGCAAAAAACCAACGTCACAACTTTTATAACTTGAGTAAATTTCTTTATCCTATATGAAAATTTTGTTGTCAGAAAGATGGCTCCTAGGACTCGTCGAGGTGGTGCTGCTAGTCGAGGAAGGGGTCGAGGCAAGAAACCCTTGGAGGTCGACACGGAGGAAGTCTCGGTCATCAAACAAGAGCCGGTGACTGTTAAGGAGAAGGTGTTACCAAAGGTCGAGGTCAAGGAAGAACCGATGACCATCAGGAAAGAGATTGCTCCCAAGCTTGAAGCTAAGGAGGAGCCACCGTCAGAGAGTAGTAGCATCGGGACCGACCCTCCTGTCCCTACAGAAGACCTCCACCAGATTGAGCCTTCGTATGCAAAGTGGCTGATAGAATGGTACATGCCTCAACGCAACTATCATCCCTGGCTGTGAGGATTCATCGTCTGACTTGTGGTCTTTGTTGAGGCCAAAGTCGATTTTCTATGTGTTTTGGAATATTTGTGAAAATTTTGGAATATTTGTGCTATGATCGGTCGTCAGGATTGGATATTAGGTTACTGTAACTGGCCAACTATTTCCTATGTGTTTTGGAATATTTGTGAAAAATTTGGAATATTTGTGCAATGATCGGATTATAACAATGGATATTAGGTTACTCTTTCGGATAATTGATGTCTATTTATATTAATTTGGTTTGGTCTATAGATTCTTGGATAATTGGTGTGCATTAAATTCGTATGTGCATATTTGGTCTATGTTTCTTGGATAATTGGTGTGCATATATTTGGTCTATGTGATTGTTGGATAATTGGTGTGCATATATTGGTTTGGTTTATGCAAATTTTTGCGAACAGGGAAAGCGCTGTAATTTTTTTCTCAAAACATTCTCAGTTAGCGACGGACTTGTGACCGTTTTGCGACGGTCATCACCAGTTTCCGACTACTTTTCGACGGATATTCCGTCGCTAACTGGATATTTGAAAATTTTCCCAGGTAGCAACGGATGTTCGACGGACTATCTGTCGGCATGGTATATCGTTCGACGGAATAGCGACGACCTATCCGTCGCCCGCGTTCTGGAAATAACAAGAATTTCCAAACAAGGTCGACGGTTAATCCGTCGCTATTCGGTCGATATGTTTCGACGGCATAGCGACGACTTATCCGTCGCCAAGTTGCTGGAAATGACATGAATTTCCAGAAGCTGGTCGACGGCTTTTCCGTCAGAAATCCGTCGCTAATCCGTCATTTGTTATCGAAGGTGTCGACGGATTAGCGACGGAACGATACGATCTGATACGCTTTTACGACGGGGTACCGAGACATTTACGTCGCTATTGTCTACACAGTTCAGTACTTAATAGTTGAAGTGGACGACAGTCCGTCGGAAATGCGTCGCTAATGCTTCGTATTGTGACGTCGAATATCCGTCGCTATTCCGTCATGTGACGACAACTTAGCGACGGAAGGTTATTAGCGACGAGCTGATTGCCGACGGATTTTTTGGCCAATATCCGTCGACAATCGGTCGCTAATAGTATTTACCGTCGTCTTAGCGACGGATGTGGCCGTCGCTAAAACGATAAATTTTGGTAGTGTCCTTTCATCGACTTCGTGGTTCATGACATACTCCCCGAAGATCCTAAGGAGGCTACAAGTGTTCGACGACGATCTCTCCGATTCTACTACAATCAAACCACCAAGACTCTTTATCGGCGAACCTATGACGGTCTTCTCTTGCACTGTCTCGCTGGTGATGAGGCAAAACAGGTGTTGCATGAAGCTCACGACGGTGTCTGTGGAGCACATCAACCCGGTCCTAAATTGCAGGATCGCATCCGACGCATGGGTTACTACTGGCCCTCTATGGTATCAGATGCTATCGAATATGCAAGGAAATGCCGAGCCTGTCAAATCCATGCAGATTTTATTCATCAACCGTCGGAATTTCTTCATCCGACTGTTGCTTCCTGGCCTTTTGAAGCTTGGGGCATGGATGTCATAGGTCCTATCAATCCTCCTTCTTCTAGAGGACATCGATTCATTAGCAATAACCGATTACTTCTCCAAATGGGCCGAAGCTATACCTCTGGTTGAAGTCAAAACTAGCAGTGTCATCAACTTCGTCAAGCACCATGTCATCTACAGATTTGGTGTACCTCGACGAATCATCCACGACAACGGACCTCAATTCATCAGCCAGAAGTTCACCAGATTTTACGATAATCACCGAATTGACAATGTCGCTTCTACAGCCTACAATCCTGCTGCTAATGGATTAGCTGAAGCTTTCAATAAAACCATTATCAAGCTCCTCAAGAAGTTTGTATCCACTAACAAATGGAATTGGAGTAAAAATCTTGGCGAATGTCTATGGGCCTACCGAACTACGGTCCGCAATCCTACGGGCTTTACACCTTTCTCTTTGGTGTATGGCTGTGAAGCTGTTCTTCCTTTAGAACTTCAAATTCCTTCTTTAAGGATTGCCATTGCTAACGAGCTTACTACAGAAAATAATGATCTTCTTCGAATTCAAGAATTAGAGGCACTCGACGAGAAGCGGTTAATGGCTCAGCAACATATTGAGTTATACCAAGCCCGCATCACGAAGACTTTCAACCGCAAAGTTAAAGTCAGAGCCTTTCAACAAGGAGAACTTGTTCTAACAGTCAGACGCCCTATGACTATGACTCATATGAGCAAAGGCAAATTCGACGCGAAGTGGGAAGGTCCCTATGTTGTAAGCAAAGTCTTCTCAAATGGAGCCTATCAACTCTCAGAGCTCGACGGTCGAATTGCAATGATGCCTATCAATGGCAAGTTCCTTAAAAAGTACTATGTGTAAATAAATGCTTGTAAATTATCAGACAAGTTCAAGTTCATAAATAAAATTTTATTTCATCATGAATGATAGTACATGATATTAAGGGAGATCACTATCATCTTTCTTAACATTGGGACACGGACCACTGCCGTCCTTCTCAAAGACATGGTCAGCGAAAGAGCCGAGAACCTCCTTGCTGGAGCCCATGAGGAACTTGCAAGCAGCTATCTTCATGGCTTCCTCCTCTTCAGTTTTTCCTGGTTCAAGCAGAAAGTCCAGGATGTCTCGCGGTGGCTTGGGCACAGACGAACCTTCGCCTGCTTCTACTTGTATTGGCTGAACTGGATCAGCAGAACGTTCTTCAATGCCCGTCTCAACCTTCGAGGCGATTTCAGCTTGCTTGGATGCATCTCCAGATGACATTTTTATGTTGAAAAGTGGAAGTGTTCATTCCTGTCAGATTTCTGTTCTATTTATAGGCAGAGGTTTCTCAAATAATGAAACGACATCATCATCCGACGGTTCGTCCGTTCATTCACAATCATTTGACGGTTCATCCGTTCATATTTCGCCTGACGGTTCACCCGTTCATTTATTACAACCTGACGATTCATTCGTTCATATTCATCCGACGGTTCGTCCGTTCATTTACATTCATCCGATGGTTCATCCATTCATTTATTATTACCCGACGGATCATCTGTTCATTTATTATCACCTGACGGTCCACTCGTTCATCACCATCCGACGGTTTATCCGTTCATCTATTCATTATGACGATTCATTTTCGTTCATCCACATCAGCAACTTATCGTCCGTGATTAAGTTGTCAATTGAAATAATAATATTCGATATATTCTGCCACGTCCATATTACCTCTGAGCAGATATAATGAATATAATTATTTTCCTACAAAATCATCAAGAAATATATCATGTCTTGCACCTCTGAATATATTTTCTATCTCTATTATTTATATCTGAACAAGATATGCAACAAATAATGGAGCCACAACAAAATGTCTTTTATTAATCAAAATATGAGACATTACAAAAACACATAAACATACAAAATGTTCTGCTAAGACGGAGGCATTATCAGATTAGCAATCTGTTGCTTCAGAGTTTGTAGCCGCTCTTCACGAGTAGACATCACCCTCCTTCTGGCCTCTTCTATCCCGCTTTCTTCATTAAAAACGGGCATGGTCACCGTTCGGCGAGTAATCTCGGCATCATGAGCTGCCACGTACTCATCCCTTTCTTGAATCAGAGCATTGAATTGTTGGATTGCAAGTTGATGATCAGTAACTTATTTTCTAATTCCTTCTGGAGACGAGCAATCTCTGCTCTCAGCTCAGCTCTTTGCTCTTTTCTCTCAGCCACCAAGGTCACTGATTCTAGCTTGGATTGATACTCAGCAGATTTTGCAGAATAAGCCTCCAAGAGGTTTTGGAGATTCACCCTTTCAATGTCAGCTGCTTGAGCTATTCGTTCAAACTCTGCCTGTACTAGAGGTTCCAATTCCCCTTTATTGAGTTCCTTGTAGTTCTTTATGGAGATTTCTAGCTCATTCAATATATGATCAAGAAGGGTGGCCTGAGCCTCATCACCCTGTTCCCGGATGGCCTTCACCAGGAAAGAAGTCGGACCTCTAATCATAAAAAAAATCCGCATCTTCTTTATCCATCATTCTATTAACTAGAGGTCCCAAAGACTCGAAGAAACATCTGGTGAATGATTGGATTACGAGCTGATTAGTCGCTAGAGCACCAGGGGTTGCAGCTACTCCTGTTGATGATGAGGCCGCAGGATGTTCAATTTCTCGCATCTGGACAGCGGGCTCTTTGAATAAAGGAGCCAAAGTAAAGCTAGTTGCCCCTCCTGGTTGTTCCTCTGCAAAAGTAAAGATTGTCATTTTTGCCTGTTGTTTGCTATTGTCCAAGAAGATTAAAGATGTAAACTGTCTTACCATGGTTGAATCCAGCAATGAGCCTATCATCTGCAGGAATAGACTCTAGCTGAACAGAGGTAGCTTCAGCCATAACAGCTTGGCTACTGCCCGCTTCAGAACCACAGGATAAATGATGACTGCTACTAGCAATCATCGTCGTTACAGCCACTATGTCCGTGCATGTCGGAGGTGCTGGAGGAGTCTCACGATCTGCAAATATAAATAAAGATGTTAGCTATCAATCTATTTAAAAGGAGATTGCTAATTTCATTCTATACCTTGAGGATCAGTGGCGGGAGTTTCCTCCGGAGCTTCTTCATCTGCTGTTTTCTGGAGATGCCTCTACCTCAACATCCTCTTCAGGATTCAAGGTATCAGCGACAGTTTCTGGAGATGCTTCTACCTCAACTTCCTTGTTAGGATCTAAGGTATCATCGGCAGCATTAGGAGATATATGCACTTCATCATCCCTTTCGGGATCTTGCATATCTTCATCAATATTCTCGGACGAAGAGCTCTCCTCATTTTCACCTTCTTCTGGTGCATTCCCACTGGTAGTTGCAGCTTGGTCAATATAGTCCTCCAGCGGGCTGTAGTTGCAATCTTCTAAAGCTGCAATCACTTCACGATCTTCCTCTTCGCGGAGGGTCCTAGGAGTAGGAGGAAGTTGAGTCGTCTCTGCGACAGGTGAAAGAGGTCGTACAACATCTTGCTCTTCCTCCATGATATTTCTCTGGGCTCTTCGGCCTCAGTTCTCGGATCAAGATCTTCCCTCTGTTCAATCTCTTTCCTATGTTCTAGACTAAGAGTTTTATTCCCAGATTCAGAAACAGGGGTGGGAGAAGACATGGTGATTCCTGCTGTAGCATCTGCCACGATCGAAGACAAAACTTGACTTCTACGGACCAACCTTTTCTTTCTGTGTAGAGGTCTTTCAGGACTCTCTACATTTATTGTCTCGACTTGTCTTTGAACAGAGGTCGGTGTGGTAGCTTCTTCTTGCTGAATTGTCTCGGCCAGCTGCCGAGATTGAGATCTAGTGGTAATCTTTTCAGAGGAATGATCTAAGACCAGTTTCTTCTTTGCTGCCGGAGCGGGGGCTCCTCTCTTCTCCTCTTCTTGGCTGGAGATCTAGCCACCTTCAAAGAAACACGTAATGCTGCATTTACCTCTTCAGGGAACATAATGTCCCTTGAAGCTTCTAAAGGTGCATCTACTGGTTCATGTACCTCATCATTTCCTAGGAGCGACATGATGACTCCTCCCTTCTTCAATCTTGTTGAAGACGCGAAGCTATCCGCGAGATTGAAATTCTCAGCAAAGGTGTTCGAAGATGTATAGAATACTGAGTATGTAAATAGCATCCGAGGGCCATGATTGCTATTTACTGGCATCGAGAACGTTACTTTCGTATCTCG
>JANAVB010037873.1:7500-32881 GCA_029216955.1 Iris pallida | reverse complement strand
AGTTAATTTAGGTTTAAACAAGTTTAGATGATTTACTGAATGATATGCAATCTAGGTCAAACTAGGTCTCACTGAGTCACACTAATCCTGTCAAGTCAATCTAGGTCAAATCAAGTTAGATCAAGTCAATCTAAGCCTAACCAAGTCAATCCTAGGTCATACCAGTCACGGGTCAAAACAGTCGAAAAAAGTCAAACGGGTCAAGAGTTGGCCTACAGTTGACTTTTGGTCAACTGGTCAACCCTGGTCAACTCTGGTCAATCTAGTCAACCCTGGTCAACCCTAGGTCAATGGTGACTAATAGTTGACTTATGGGTCAACTATACAAGTCTAATGGAAATTGGGTCTAAATTGGGCAAAGTGTTAACCCATAGTTGACTTTTGGTCCAAAAAGTCAACCGTGGTCACCGTGGGCCAAGACTAGGTCTAGGCGACTATTTCTAACTATTACCAACCTCTACAACCCATATCCAAGTCCATCTTGGACTTCGAAACTCATATCTTGGCCGTAGCCATATCCTATTTTACCCTTAAAAAGGAAAAAATTCTAGCTTAGGCAACTATCAAGTTAGCCTACCCACGCTTGGTATTTTGACCCGAGCTCCCTAGGGTAGTAAGGTACTAGCCTATACATAATTACCTATCAGATACCTAAGTAAAATGAACATCTAGTCCATGTTACAGCCCATTGCCGGTATCTTGAATATTTCAAGATACGCAATGGTACGGCGCGATACCGGCGCCCTACAACCCCGATTTCCACCCGAAAGCCTACCCGCAAAATCTAAATCACGTATTCTTGCCCCACGCCAAGTTTCAACTCATTCTGATACTCCGAGCTCAGTTTCGCCCTAACTCGATTTTTCCCCTATTTCCTATTCTAGCCTTCTTCCTATTCTTCTAACTTCTTCCAATCTTTCCTTCTAACTTCTATTCTTTTCTAACTTCTAATTCCATAAACTTCTTCTACTCTTCTCTACGAATCTATATATATATATATATATATATATTATATATAATATATATATATATATATATATTATGTGTGTGTGTTGTGTGTGTGTGTGTGAAGGGGGGTTTAATGAGCCAAACACCAAAAGGGGGGGTTTTCAAACCTGGCAGCAGCCAGGTGCTGCTGCTGCTGCTGTTACTGCAGCATGCTGCTGCTGCTGGGTGTTTCTTATTCTTCTTCATCTCTTCCTCTCTTCTATATATATATATACTTCATATATATATATTATATATATATAATATATATATATATATATAATATAAACTAGATATCTATCTATATATCTATCTAGATATCTATCTATCCATCTAAATATATATATATACACACACACATCCATATACACACATCCATATGCACACATCCATAATATAATAGATATATATATATATATATATATATATATTATAAATACACTCTCATAACTATATATATATATTTTTTTTTTTTTCATAACTATATATATATCATATATATATATATATATATATATATATATATATATAAACCAGACACACCCTCACACAACACAAACACACACACGTTCTCACCACTCTCATCCTCATGGCACTAATCTCATATCAAAATATTTACACACACTCACACACATAATACACATGTATATCTATATATATATATATATATATATATTATATCTTATATATATATATATATATATATATATATATATACCATTCAAAAAGGATTAAACCCTAATAAATCATTAACCTATTTTTCTAGGGAAAACCCACAAATTTGTGGGCAAATGGTAGAGAATCTTCCCTCTCCATTTATTGTGTGGGACATGAATGCTAATGAGAAATAAATGGAGAAATGAAAGCTTACCTAGATTGGTTGGTTGGAGGAAGAAGAAGACTTAAGTGAAATTGAATTGGAAGAGAGAGAGAGTGTGTTGCTTGGTGGGGAAGGAAAGAGAGGGGGGGCTATAGGTGGCCGGCCAAAGCATGGTGGTGAGGGGCACTTGTAATTACAAGTTTGCCCCTCCCTAAGCCTAATGTAAATAAATTCCAAAATAGGTTTAGGAAGTTGCTAAAAATAATAAAATCATAATTAAACTAAATTACTCATGGGGACTAGTCCAAACTCTTAAACCCTAAAGTTTAGTGTGGTGGGCCATGGTTAGCTAACATGCTAATTACAGCTCAAGTCGAAATTCACCGGGGTCCCGAATTAGCTCGAAATGCGATGAAATTCGAACCCGACTCCTATAATAATTAAATAATAATATTCATGAAATAAAATTCCCAAAAATATTATAAAATAAAAATTTACCATTTTACCCCTAACTGGGAAAGTGAGGGTGACACGAGGCACGGCCTCAGCAAGGGTTTGTAGCACGGTCACACGGAAATGGAGCCTCAACGCGTAGATGCGTCACTGATTTTAAGCCGTAAGGCAAACACGACTCGATAGGTTAACGTTGTTGGCACGAGAAGGGTCTTGAGGCAAGGTATGAGTTAACGTTGTCGTGCAAGCACGGGATGGTCTAGAGACACAAAATAGGCCAAGACGTCGGTCCTAAACTAATCCTAAGGCAAGAGTAGAAAGACAATCTAAAGGGTCTATGTTGCACAAAAGTAAATCAAACGTGTCGGGTTTGTATGGGTGGGCGAGGAGCTCATTCCACCAGTACAGTTGAGTACTGACACCCACATAGTTTACATGTGCAGGCACAGGTAGAAGCTCGTGGTGCGAAGCTCGCTTGGATGCGTCGAGGCACGAAGTTCCTTGGCGATTCGAAGCGCGCGGCCGCATGAAGTAAAGACTTATACGGGACATAATGTATGGACGTCGCCTTCCGAAGCTTCCGCTGGATCAAGACTTGTATTGAGAGATGAGAGAGAGCTGAGTGACTTGTAATGTGAGCTTGAGTGAGCTTGAGAGACTTGTAATCTTGGCATTGCGCCCCATTGTAACCTATGTTTCAATATCAATAAAGAGCTTCTTTGAATAACTTGTGTTTGTTCTAATTTCTGCTGCTATTATTCAATGTCTCTGCACGGGACTTCTGTGCGACGACCCCGTCGTAGCCGCTGAAATCGGCCGTTATGGAACCCGCCTTGCACGAGCGCAATCTAGGCTCGTGCGGCATCACGCCTTAGCGAGGACGATCGCTCCTACGGGAGCGGGGCGTGACATAATGGTATCAGAGCACGACTTTACGTCCTTGGACTATCGATTGAATTCTTTAACTCGTTGTTTCCGCAAACTCTGTTGCTTCCGCATATTGATATCGTTGGTGCGCTCTCTCTCAATATCCTACGGGATGTCCATACAATAAGTCTAACTATTTTGCAAAAACATAGGAGAACAGTTTTTGACAAAGAAACAAAAAGGATGGTTTGCGTAAGCACGGTTGGCTAAGTCGGGCTGGGCATATACACCAAGGATTGTGTCGACCTTAGCAAGTCGAGTGCGGGATTCGTAATGTTTCGAACAAGAATGAGTTGAACTCGATTGAGTAAAGTGAGATGACTATCGATAGGGGTGCTATCGAGCGACGATAACGTCGGTGCGATATAGATTAGCGTGCTTGAAAATTGAAGAATGGTTCGAACGGGATTGAAGAAGTCGATTTAGATTCAAATGATAGTTTTGAGGATTTGTTGAATGACTTCATTCCTGAGTGGTGTATGCGATAGCCTCAGGAATGTCGATCGATCGATTGAGGATACGTGGTGTCGAGTCTATCAGCAAGCGTCGCGTGGATGCAAAGCCTTAGATTGAATACGATTGAGCAAATATACTTGAAGATTATGATGAGTCGATTCGAACAACTTAGAAATTGACGCGCACGGAACGTGTACGGGATTGAGGATTGTGCGAAGTATGAAACGCGAGAATGATTGAATAGGTGAAATCAAATCGAGAAAAAGTTAAGGTGTAGCGAATGGATAAGTTGATCGAGGAAATTGATACGGATCGTATATGAAAAGTTAGCACGACAGGTAGATAGCGTGCGTGAATGGTTTGATTTTGAAGTTACGCGAATGACTCTAAGGATTGGATTGAATGTTGCTCGATGATTTGAGTTAACAAAGGGAGATGCGAATGGAGGAAATACGTTGGTCGATGACTTAAGATAGATGGATGAACGATACGCAAAATTGGTTTAAGGAAAATGGATGTTGTGAATGATTTGAGGGATAATGATCGAACTTGAATTTGAATGTCGAGGAGACTATCCAGTCGAACGATAGCATCGTTCGTACGACTCGAAATTCATTGCAAAGGAAGATCGTCAGGTTACGCATATCATCGATGGTATTGAGGCGTCAAAGATCGATATGCGATAACTCGGGGGCACTCTAATTCGGCGAAAGACGATCGTGCAAGTGTTATTGTTCGGTTGGATGCTATACTTAGAATTTTGATTGAGATGAATGTTGGATAAAAATGAAAGTTCTTGATGGTTACGCGGATAACCACAGCGTCGACATTCTTGTCTTCCGCGAGCGCAACTCTAGCCTTGCATATGCGTCGCGTCGGATTTGAGGAGATCGTTCCGCGTGAGCGTTGACATGGTGATTCATGTCGCGGGAATAATCGAACTCGAAAAATCTGGATGCGGCAACTTTGATTGTCTCGACTTGTCGGTTTGATGCGAAGGTGAATTTGAGGATTTGTAGGACTTGCGATTGATGAATGAAATAAACTTGAGGATTGAGTAGGTCCAATCCGCGCATCGAGAATGAATTAGTCTAGACGCAAAACAAGAGTTACGTCCCGATGAGGATGATTCACGCGGGAGCGTGCATGGTGATTCATGCCCACCGTGGAAAATCTGACTCGCGTGAGATCGGAACCAACGTATTGTTAAGTCAGATGACCTTGTGATCGATTTCGTGAATTGGGAGGAATGACTTAGGGAATATGAAATGTGAAATTTGGGTTTAGCGATGAATTGAGTCGTAGCATGCTTGACTTGGAGATTGATAGGCGGACTATGTCGAACGTGTTCAAAGAGATAGACTATATGAAATGGCTTGATGAACGAGTGATATCGATAAGTCAAGGAATTGGTCGAAACGTGAATTATCGTAGGATGGCTTTGCTGAATGACTTGGACCCCGTGCGACAAATGTTGGGATGTGTATAGAAATCTGTGCTCGAAGTTTAGAAATCGGAGTGATGCGAGCTTGGGTAGCAAACCCCGTACTATCAACTTGGTTTGACCTTAGGATGGGGTGTCAGTGTTGATATCGTTGTTTGGGAACTATGATTCCAATGCTGACGGAAAGGCATAGCCTAACGGTTAGGCAAGACGTCCGAGTGTGAAGTGGTAGGATTGTGGAGGCACCACTCGCGAGTATCGGTTGACATGCATGTATATCAGGGACGCCCGAATGTGTGCACGATCCGACTCGAGTGGTGATGGAGGATTCTCTATCACGAACATGGCTGAAATGCATGTATTTTGGGAACGTCGGGAATATGTGCACGATCCAACTAAGTGATACGTGAATCAAGTGAGACTTGAGGAATGGGAAAGTGTCGAGGATTTTGAGATTGTAAGTTTGAAGAAAAGATTGAGGGTAGCACGAGCGTGACTCGGATTTGGGAAACGCATAAGCGTAGTGGTGCGAGAGTTCTTGAATGTTGAATAAGTGATAAGACGATAAGTGTACTCAGTTAGTTTCGAGGACGAAACTTTTATGAATGGGATATGAGTGCCACGTCCCGCTTAGTCATCGGAGTAATCAAAACGCCGACGGCGTTCGGACTTAGCCTTGCAACGGCTACTCGGAGACATCGCTCGGTCGAGGCGACCGCTCGCTCAGGTGGGGTAGTTTCGGTGAACTTGCCTCATCTTAACCTTCACATAATAAATCGCATGTTTTCAACTTGCACAAGTTGGCTTGATAATAAAAGAGACGAATCCACATAGCTAAAGGGAATAATCCCGACGGGTCGAATTGAGTTAGAATATGGAAAGGTCCAACGGTCGGCTTAGAGTTGGTGCACGACGTGCTTTGAAAATGACACTCGATCCTTCGTCCCGTGGCTTGGGAGAAGGAAAGTTGATTGAGTAGGCGAAGTTATGAACGTAGCCTAAGTCATAGGCGTCGCCGCGTAAATGCTCGATAAAGCGTGCACGCTTCCATGATGCAAGGCTTGGCATAGCCTTTGCTCGTCCCTTGAGTTAAGTTGTAGGCTTGGTGAAGTTAGGCAAGGTGATGGCAATCGACCTAAGTCATTCCAAGCACGGTCCTATGAGTTCTGCGGCTGAGTATAGCCACGAAATCCTACGGTTTCGAAGCTAGTCGATGGAGTATGAGTTGGGCGATAGCGTCGCGTAGAAGTACGATGGGCCTAAGGCACAATGCACGGACTTAGTGTTTAAGGCATGAACCACAGTTGATCTAATGAGTTTTGGAGAAAGGATTATCGAATAGGCATTGAGTTGAATGAAATGATATGGTAACATGGAAAGAATGCTCGCGACCGTGGGTCGTCGAGGGGTCCTTGAGGGGTCTCAAGGATAGAAGACTTGAACTTGGTTTTGGAAAGAGATGATGACACTGAGAGTACAATGACTGTGTGAGACGTCAGTTTGAGTGAAGGGTCTTGCATGGTCATTGGACAACTTGTCGACAAGGTAGAGTTTCCCGTAACGGCAACCCAGGGCCATGGGACCGTTTCGGCCAAAAGGAAAACACGGTGATAGCTGTGCTGACTCGATAGCACGGGTTAGTCGGGGACTTCCAGGGGACTAGCTACCTTGCGCTGGAAGGGTCCCGGCCAACCGCAAGCTATGGGTCCATAATAGCTTGTCATGCTAGTGACCTCATATAGATGAGTCGGCTGGGCGGCAATCGCGCGGCGTGCCTTTGGACTGAGTCGAGTATTAGGTGAAGTGAATCAAGAGTCGAGTCGAATGCGTGCTCGGTCAGAAAGACAATGTTTGGGCCTAAGATTTGGCTGCAACGAAGACACCGTGCTTCGGCACGAGATGTGGCGTCGAGTCCTATATTGTCGGCATATAAGTTGCATAGTTATGGTTTGAGTTGTCATGAGTTTAAGTCAGGAGATGCCGCAAGGCAAGTTGGTCGAGTGACACTAAAGTTCACAAGTTGGATGGGTCAGTTGACGACTTAGTAGCAAGGGCCGCGAGGCGGCGATATGTTCGAGTCTCCTTGAGTTGCGAGGCACGGCCTCAGCAAGGGTTTATAGCACGGTCACACGGAAATGGAGCCTCATCGCGTAGATGCGTCATTGATTTTAAGCCGTAAGGCAAACACGATTCGATAGGTTAACGTTGTTGGCACGAGAAGGGTCTTGAGGCAAGGTATGAGTTAACGTTGTCGTGCAAGCACGGGATGGTCTAGAGACACAAAATAGGCCAAGGCGTCGGTCCTAAACTAATCCTAAGGCAAGAGTAGAAAGACAATCTAAAGGGTCTATGTTGCACAAAAGTAAATCAAACGTGTCGGGTTTGTATGGGTGGGCGAGGAGCTCATTCCACCAGTACAGTTGAGTACTGACACCCACATAGTTTACATGTGCAGGCACAGGTAGAAGCTCGTGGCACGGAGCTCACTTGGATGCGTCGAGGCACGAAATTTCTTGGCGATTCGAAGCGCGCGACCGCATGAAGTAAAGACTTATACGGGACATAATGTATGGACGTCACCTTCCGAAGCTTCCGCTGGATCAAGACTTGTATTGAGAGATGAGAGAGAGCTGAGTGACTTGTAATGTGAGCTTGAGTGAGCTTGAGAGACTTGTAATCTTGGCCTTGCGTCCCATTGTAACCTATGTTTCAATATCAATAAAGAGCTTCTTTGGAATAACTTGTGTTTGTTCTAATTTCCGCTGCTATTATTCAATGTCTCTGCACGGGACTTCTGTGCGACGACCCCGTCGTAGCCGCTGAAATCGGCCGTTATGGAACCCCGCCTTGCACGAGCGCAATCTAGGCTCGTGCGGCATCACGCCTTAGCGAGGACGATCGCTCCTACGGGAGCGGGACGTGACATACTCCCCACCTCGATCACTTCTCATTCTTTTAGTTGTTGTCCAGTTTGCCGCGCTCAGCTACGGCCCTGAGCTCCTTGAACTTCTCAAATGCTTCGTCTTTAGCCTTCAGCAAGTAGACGAACGCATACTTAGAGAAGTCATCAATGAAGGTTATGAAATACTTCATCACGGCCTTTGTAGAGAACTGTTTGAAGTCACAGATATCTGAGTGTACTAACTACAGAAGATCTGTACTTCGATTAACCCGAGGAAAGGGTTTCCTTGTGATCTTAGTTTGAGACAAACTTCACATTTCTCTACCTTACCCCCCACACTTGGAGATAAGCCCTAGACTAGACATTCTGTTAATTCGTTTAGAATGAACATGTCCTAGCCTATTATGCTACAACTCAAAAGTATAAGCAGAATGAGTGATTGTATTAACAACATTGAACTGATTTACAAGCTGAATTTTGAACATTCCTTCGGTATAAAAAGCTTTTCCGAAATATGTTCCCCTGATAGACATCACCATCTGGCCAGCATTGATGTCCATCCTGAGGCCTGCTTTGCAGAGTTGGCCTCCTGAGATCAGGTTCTTGGCGATAGCAGGTACATGCTTCACGCCTTGAAGCGTCAGAGACTTGCCAGAAGTCAGCTTCAATACCACTGTCCCGATCCCAAGCACTTCAGCTTGTGCCTGATTCGCCACCATAACCACATCAGAAGTAGGGGTGTAGGTGGTGAACCACTCCTTGCTGGAGCAAACATGGCAGGTGGCTCCAGTGTCTATCCACCAGTCAGCATCAGTTCCTACCGCATCAACCTGCGCAATCATAGCAACAACATCAGTGATCATAGTTACCTTACTAGGCTCTCCTTGCTCCGATTGCTTGGCTTTTGCTTTGCACTCATTCTTAAAGTGGCCCTTCTTGCCACACTTGAAGCAAGCCAAGTGGGACTTTGGCTTCTTCTTCTTCATTGAAGTACCCTTGACTTTTAGATTATCAAGGTCCTTCTTCTTGCTTTGGGAAGCCGCATGCTTTCCCCTTGGTTCCCTTGAATGCACCAGATTGGCGTTAGCCAATTGCTTGGACAGTGCGTCCACTTTCAATTGAGCCCGCATCTGGTCCTCAACATAGATTTTCTGCAGGAGATCTTCAAGGGTGATCTCCAGCTTCTTCCTATGCATGTTTGCATAGAACTTGCTCCACCCAGCGGGGAGCTTTGAGACAATCCCTCCAACAACAAACTTGTCGGGGAGGGGCATCGCCTCGTCTGCCAGCTTCTGTCGCAGTTTCAGGAACTCCTTCACCTGCGGCAGCATAGACTTTTCGTCCTCAAATAACCACTTGTGATATTTTTCAACCACAAAGATTTTACTGCGGTTCTTGTCTTCTTCGTAGAGTTTTTCTAGAGACTCCCATATGTCTCTAGCGATAGTCTTCTTAGAATAGGATTCTGCAAGAGAATCTTCCATAGCATTCAGGATAAGCAGCCTGCAAATACTATTTTCTCTTCTCCATTTTGCTTGAAGTTTAGTATCCGCGGTGATTGCGGCAGCAGACCCAACATCTGGAACAGTAGGTTCTTCCTCCAGAAGCACGTGATCTACGTCTTTGAGTTGAAGGGTGAGATAAACCTTCCTCTTCCAGACTTGGTAATGTTCTCCATCAAACTTTTCTAACTTACAAAAGTCAGAATTGAAGAGTGAAACATTAACGTTTTCCATCGTAGCTATAAAGCTTTGAGATTGTTATTGCCGGGGCACAATTTTTTGATGGAAAACTGAGAATTCGTAACAATTGTAAAAACAATCGTTATTACGTAACACTTCACAGAAGGTACGTAACAGAAATTCCACTAATGCAACACTTCACAGAAGGTGCACAGATTTCTACCAACGCGAACACTTCACCGAAGGTGCGCTAATAGAATTCTGATAAACGAAGAAGGTGATGCAACACTTCACAGAAGGTGCACAGATTTCTACCAACGCAAACACTTCACCGAAGATGGCGCTAATAGAATTCTGATAAACGAAGAAGGTGACAGACGAAAGATGGAAAAACTCCTTCTGGGATGAATGATCACCGTTGCTCAAAGCTTTATTCGCCCCACACGAATAACTTCCAGGAACCAGCAAGTTCGTCGGAGAACTTGGAACACTCTTGCTCTTCTGACTCCTCGGATGAACACGAACTCTCGTGCAAAACTCAACACTGGTACAATACATCTCTTCTCTCTCACAGCTTCTAAACACTTGTAAACTTTCTGTCTACTACCTGTGTATTAGTTCCTCTTTGTGAGAGAGGAGGAGACCTTATATAGGCCCCTGCAACAACTGCCCGGTTAGCACAATGTTAGGGACGTGGTAAAAACCATCCCGAACATGGAGCAACCGCTCAGAACCATGCAAAGACACGTTCTGCCGCAAGTTGTGCCACTCGCCGTAACCAGCGTGATTTGCACTTTACGCACACAGCCCCTTTACGCAACCCTACGCACTCTACGCACACTGCGCACAGCTGCGTACACTTCGCACTCTAAGCACGCTGCGCACACTGCGCGTACTGGACTGCGTAACTGGGCCCGGCGTAACTGGGCTCGCGTAACGGGCCGCATACTGGGCTCGCGTAACCGCGTACTGGGCTGCGTAACTGGGCTCGCGTAACGTGCGCCTAGCGACGATGCTGACGTGCTAAGTGCAAAGTGCGCCAACAAAATGCCACATTACGCCTCATGAGCCCGAGCCCGAGCCCGAGCCCGAGTCGCTAAGCCCCTATGGGGCTTAGCTCCCATGAAAATAAATTTTCCAAGAGCAAAAAGCTAGAAGCTTACCATGGAGCCTTATTTTTACCTCTTAGTAAAATCACCCACATGGTTCCCACCTTTGGGTCACCACCCGTGTGCACATCCCAACAATACATAGAAGCCTATATATGTTGAGATACCACATGATGCATTTTCGATGTGGGACTAAAACTTCACTAAGCATGTAGAGATGTCAAGAATACAAATGCCCCGACAAATACTATATACATGCTGCTTCTGTAGTAGCTTTGGAAATTTTACTATATGTATATTGCATTTTCCAAAGCTAGCTTAATAGTCAACATCATGATCTTTGTTGTTTGTTGTCCATTAAGTCTAGGTTGGTAGATCCATTATATTCTTTCAAAATCATCAAAAAAAAAAAAAATCTTTTTTCTTTTTTCTTTTTTTCTTTTTTCTTCTGTAGTCTATGACAAAACAAAACATATAATACTAGATGTGCCAATTGAGGACACAATTCTTATCCCAAACCTGCAAATATTTGGACTAGCCCTTTCTTACCTAGGAAAGTTGTACATGCCACATCCCAAAACCTAAAACCTAAAAGATTAGTTGGCTGGCAGGCAGGTAGATATGTCTTTTAAGCATATCTAAGTGAAGAGCACCATCTATGTTGCTTTAGACTGTCTAAAAACACTATTAACAGTCTAAAGAGTCGAACAAACAAAGACATTACACATTACAATTTACTCTAGAGAATTGTATCCATCCACAAGGACACATCAAGCCAAAGAATGAAACTGCCTGCGCTTAACTCGTCGATGCTTCTAAATTTCAAGGTAGGGCTTAAAGTATTATTTAAAAAGAAAATGTTCAATAGGAATACACAAGGCATTGAGTCGCCTGTAGAAGAAGATGAGACAGAAATAGATTTATGTCCCAGACTAGGTCAAGGAATTCATGACTATAGTAAAGTTTTGGATGTGAATATAGCTGGATCGCAATGGAAGGGGTCTTGGTGCTTGTAACCCACTAATGACTGATCTTTTCTCAGAGTATACTATTTTTCCATACCGTCATTATCTGACTATTTGCTGAAAAAGATTGACTTATATCACAGGAAAAATCAAAAAGGAGGTGTAATCGTTGCCAACTTGCAGCAGCAATGTCCAAACTTTTAGTAGGAAAGTGTTTTCCTACATGATCATCCGACGAGGACAACAGTAACTCATGTATCCCAACTTTTCGGAGTTGGCTGTTCAAATCATTTTCTTCCATTCAACTCTCTTGATGGCCACGGCCTCTTTAACATCATCATGGAAGCCCCATAATAATCCATAGAAGAGTTGAATTCCGCAAACTCTGAGTTAATTCCACCAACTAGTGCTCTAATGGTCTAATAACAAGCGTTGCAATAGTTTTGGTGTGTGGATTGCTGAATGTAGATCCTACTATAAGAACAAAATTAAATTTGCCAGATTCCACCTAAATCTTGTAGTTTAGGTTGCAGCTAAATCACCAAAGTACATTTGATACAACTACTCCACTCTTGTGTATTATAAATCCTAACCAAACAACTTATTTACTCCCAGCAACCAAAGATGCGTAAAAACTACTCAATTCAATTGCAGCTATCCAAACATCTCGGATTTGTACCAAAAAAAAAAACATCGATTGCAGGTAACTAAACACTAGACTTGCAGCACAATTACATCAAGAAAGATTGTAACTTGAAGGTTTCACGATACTTCGTCTACAGGCAACAAAAAAAAAAACTCGTAGAACAAACAGATGGTTCGAAATAAATAAGTCATTGTTAGCAAACAACAATAGACTTGCAGCACAATTACATCAAGAAAGATTGTAACTTCAAGGTTTCACGATACTTTCGTCTCCAGGCAACCCAAAAAAACTCGTATAACTAACAGATGGTTTGAAATATTATCATTGTGAGCAACCAGAATTTTTTTTATCCTAATATGTCGTGATATACATGAGGTGGACATCAAGGCATCATTGTCCTTGTTTACATCTTGTGTAGTCCTACTTTTTCTGCACACCTTAACTCCTTGGCCATTAAGATGAGTAACATTGCAATATCTTGGTATTTCTATCAGAACATGAATAAACCAACCACCAAAAGTTGTAAAAACAAGTAGTCATCTGTCCCATATTTAATACAGAGGAAAGAGTACTACAAAAGTTTAAAAGGATAACCCTAACATAATGTGAACCAAATATTACAAGCTATACTTTCTAACCTAAAAAATATAAATCTTCTTCAAAGATGAGAGTCCCATGCGGTTGTCTTTACGATGACATACTTAGGGAAGAAGACACGGTAAGAGACCAACGAGCAAAAACATGACGAAATAGTGATAGATGACAAGATAAATCTTGAATGGAGAGAGATGACGAGAGGCGATTGGGTCGCTATCATATTCCTCCACAGATGTAGTGAGGGGAAGCAATTTTCCACCAACTATGGAACGGGATGTAAAGATTCAAGTGGCAATTGTTTTGCGGAGATCCTACTTTATGTACTTCACGCCTTATCTCCTCAAACCCACTTACAAGTCACTTGAACGTAGCTGAATCTCCTTTGGTTCATTTCCTTCTCACCTGCACTTGTCTAAGCCTTCTGTCACTAGCCTGGCCTTTCATTAGTATAACCAACACTTGCAGCAATGTATTTGTTGAAACTTCGCTTGCATAATCAGCTTCAGAACTGGTATTACCAGTGGTAGGATTCAGAGTAATAAATTAATGCTTGCTTATGGCAAAACAAGCTTTACTTCAAACATGTGGATTTCCATTTTACTGTGCAAGGACCAAGGACTCGTGCTCAGTTACGAAATTCCTCTAACCACTCTCATCCAGGTTTCTCCTCGGTTGTAATCACAAATTACCAATCTTGTCAAAAACTATAATTTAGACGAAATGCCAATCTTATTCATTTGATTTAAAAATATACATAAAATGGTATCTAGTGTCACAAGGCTCCCTCTTATGCAGGGTTATGAGAATGTTAAGATGTACATTGTCTTTTCCCATATTTGGAGGGACTGTTTCCGCAACTCAAACCCGCATAACCGGGATGCATGTAAAAAACCTTACCATCGCACCAAGGGCGTAACCTTACTTGCTGACATCTATAAATAACTGACAGATATGTATAAATAGTGAATACTTTAAAACATTGATTAATACTTATCAGTAGTCTCCCTTAAAATGATCGTGCATTTAATATGAACTATATTCTTGCAGGAACCGTTTGTGAATAATTTGAAGCCTGGTTCAATTATTTATTTTTGGCTAGAAGGTGTCGTATGGCGCAACGGTAAGGCTTAGTGCTTGCATCCAGTAGGATACAAGTTCGAGCCATATAAACAGCCTCTCCATATATGTTGTGGGGATAAGGTTTTGTACATCTTGACCCTCCCCTGACCCTAAGTAAGCGAGAGCCTCGTGGCATGTGGACATCCTTTTTTCGATTATTGTTTTGCTCATTATGATACTCTCCCCCAAATTGTTTATACTGTTATAGAGAATAGTCAGCTACAACAGCTTCTATTTTATGGTAGACATGAGGGAACAACTTATAATTTGCATTTTAGTTGCTTTGAAATTCAGAAAGTCTACTTTAACCTTCATACTATTTATAAAGCAAAGAGATTGCATCATTGTATTAAGAATACATCGGCGATATGGATGGATCAGGTCCTGGCTCTAATTGTAGTCAAAACGTAGAAAACGAAAAACTTTGATTAGACCAAACCTCTACATAGAGAAACATACCTGGCCAGTACATCAACCATTCAACCATCAGGATACTCCATTGAAATCCTTAGAAATATCATAAAGTATAAACATTCAACCATCCTGATCCTCCATTGAAATCCAGAGAAATACCAGTAGTCCAAATTTATAAACTTGAACAGGAAGTTTACAGAATTGAAAAATGGGGAGATTTATTCCCACCATTTCAATGTTTCATCTCAAAGAGAAGGAATGCTTACATATTTGCATTCTACTTGGATTACTCATAGCTCTGATTTTTGTCCACAGTGAATACAACCAATATTCGTAATGGTGAGAAAAGGCTTATTAAATAAAACACAACAAGAACAGTCATCTGTAAATGATGATTACTTCGACTATACGTTCAGAAATGATTGTTATCAGTTTATGGGATATGAGTGGGAATTAATAATAACGAAAATTTATGCATCAGAGAATATAATTTCTGACTCACTTAGTACCGTAACAAGATCATGTAACATACAAAAAAATACATATGGTCAGTCTACCAGCATCGAAGGCCTGGCCTGATACTTCTATGCTTATCAAGACTGATTTCTATGAAGGGGCCGTCGATTATAACATACAAGCAACAGGTTCTATATCAACACGGACTGACCCAAACAGCCCTATGCTTGATAGTAAGAGCCATGAATAAGAATATTGTGACAGTTCAGAGGTATTTGTGAACTACTGAACTCTCCTATAACTTTGGCGAAGTTACATATACTAGGACGGCAACCAATCAGACAATATAGATCGATGGTGAGAATCAAGTTTGAAAGGAAAAATTATCCTGCTAGGCAGTAACTAACGGTCTCAGTTTTGGCAGAGTAGATGTTGGACAAAATGTATCCACAGTTGTTCTGATACTCATTAAAATCTGTCAAAATGTCATACCATATACTGCAAGGGTACCTTGACGCATCCAATTAGACACAAAAGAAATCACAATTCTATCATCAAATGTATACAAACAACTTTTCAATGCAAATATAATAACCCAGTAACTCTGTTGATAAAAAACAAGTTAGCTGGGAAATCAAATTTCTTTGATGATGTAATGAGCCTTCATTTCGACGTAAGCTAAAAGGTCAACAACCAACATGCGCGAAAAATCGGGTGAAATTAACATGTGTCGGTATTAAATTGACATCACAGTAACAATATATACACTTTAACAATATATCAACCAATTTCCATGCATTCAATTATTTCAAAATGCATTTTCAAACTGGGTGGGCTCTCTTGAAAATAGAATCTCTCACATACCTGTAATTTCCCTTCATATTTACAAGCTTCCTCTTTGAGAAGACGGAGTAGTAGGTCTTTCTCCTCACATATCCACGGGCGGTTCTGGTTGCACCACTGTCTGGGAGTTCCATGAAGCACAAAACGGGCACTGTCCTTGTTAACCAGCACGTTTTTAACCGCTTTTCTTATTACGTCACGATTGGTTATGTAGGCTCCACGACAATTAAGGCCAACATCAACATAGTGGAACTCTGAAATACTGTACAAAAGACTGTCTACTGACAGGGGACAAATTTGGTATTGGCTCTCATGTAATAGTTCAGATGAAAGTTCCCCAATGTTCAAATTTTCAGCAGATTCCAGTTTCAGGTGAGCAAGTTCAGATATAATCTGGTTGACAACAGACCCACCTTTACTAAAGCCCAAGACAACAGTCTTTGGTGGGGCAGTTGATGAGGGACAAACTGGAGCTTGCATGGAAGTATCTACAGGTTCCGTTTGGTCATTCCAGATCATACTTTTGACCTAAACAGCAGGGGAAAATACACTTTTCATGACGTGAGAACAGAAATCCGTCTGACATCAAACAAAATGTAAGGAGTCCTGTTTGTATTCCAAATAAAATTCTAGAGGAACTCGTGAGCTTTTAATTTTTAAAACTCGGCCATGAAAAGCCGTTGGATTACATGCATATCATCCCTTGATTTTTTTTTTTTCAAGGGGCTAAAGAGTAAAATAAGTACATGTTTAATGTTAGTGAAATCCACGTGTCACATCCATATTACAATTTCTCATTTTGAGTTCTTATTTGAGTTTCTGTAGTCGAAATGTAGTCAAAATGAGTAAAGTGAGGTTGTGAAACCTTATCAAAGTTTGCATTACAGCCAATCACCTCTATGTTAACTCACACAACTTCCCATTGATATTTTAACACTCTTTTCAACATCTACATAAGTACCAATATCCAAGTTCTCATATGTTAGGCACGATAGGGTCTGGTAAAGTTGGAGTTTCTTAACTGGGCCTTAACAAATGCTGATTAAGTTATCAATGATAAAACGCTTGTCATAAAGAAAACTCTCTCGGTGATAAAACATCTTTAACAATACATGGACCACAAATTAGTAACTTAATTAATTGCAATTAAAAATGCTATATTAGTCGATATATTGTATAGGGAAATCCATCCCGCACCGAATTAAGTTTACATAAAGACCTAATCACTCATTAAGATAGTTTACTGCAAAAGAAAATTACTAAGTATACATGTTTTAAAGATGACATTTTATCACTCACCTTCAGTTCCCACTATTATACTCCTCTCATCGTCATCAACATCCAAGCCTTCTACCATAATGGGATCGCCTATGGAGCAAAAGAAACTAACCAAGGTCACTATGAGCATGAAAGGGTCATTCCATAAAACCCAGACTGCGGCTAGTAAACCTTTTTGACTATGCAGTTTAAGCTCATGCAACCGAGCAAGTATTCACCTCTCTAATCAAAGAACATAAATGAATTGTATTGTAAAGATTGGTCATATGAATGCTCTCTATCCCGGGGTATGTTTCTAGTTTCAGATAATTCTATCACAAATAGACAACTTAATTTAAGTCATAGCAATTGATAAACATGGATTTAAATAACTAATATATAAAAGTTAAAAAAAAAAAAAAAAAAAAAGTAGTTGTCCTAGGAAGAGGGGAGATATATCTTTGTCTTGAAAAACAGCTCCAACCCCGTACGCTTTTGATGAAACACTTCTCAATGGTAAAACCCACGATTTGGTGACTACCTTATCCGAGCACGATAGAATAAGAAAAAAAGAACCAAAACTCTACTGCAACCTGGTCCAAGCATATAAACTCCCTTCCGATCTTCCATTTCAATTTTCAACCTTAGAGTGGAGCATCCAATGTGTGGCCTACTGTGATGCGAAGCACTGTAACTGGGCCAGCCACCACTACGAACTTTGGTACGGTAGACCAATAGCAGATGCCAGATAGAAACCTAAGCTATTTACTACAAAACATTTGTAGCAGATAGAGCAATTTAAACCTCTTCTAAAGTTTCAGACATGGATATACTAACAATCAAATGAAATCGACATGTTTTCACTTGACAAGTTGTGTGTAACAAATGCTAGATGGTAGTTTCAATCATAGGCAACCAAACAACCACACTCAAGGGACGGGAATACCGCAATAAAGCAAATGAGTAAGTAACAATAAGGAGTTGCCTGTTGGCCCCTAAATGGAAATAGCATGCAACATTTGTTGCAACAACATTTATCGTTGTAAGTAGTGTCGCAAATGCAATGTGTAGTTGTCTGTAAGCGATGTTACAGGATTTACAAACCCAACCCAGTGTTTGGAATGATGCAATTAGAGTTCTAGGTTGCAATTCTAAATATATAAGTACAAGTAGGGGTGAGCGTTCGGTTTATTCGGTTTCAACAGAACCGAAATAGTCAAAACCGAGTAAACCAAAATTCTAAAAATCCAAAACCGAAATCAAACCAATATGAGCCAAAACCGAAACCGAATAATCAATTCGGTTTGTTCGGTTGGAATATTTCTATTGTTTAATTGGTCAGGTCCAAAGTTGGGATCGTGGTTAAATTATATTAAAAATTATAATTTAATACACGCATTTGTTATATTTCAAAATTGCGTCCAAAGTTGAACTAGTTGTTAAATTATCAAAGTTGGACTTCAAAACATATCCACATAATTGTTATTTTCAAAATATACACCTTTTTAGTCACAAAATATGCATAAAATTGAGGGTATTTACACAATTGTATAAGTCTTATTCGGTTTTCGGTTTTGGACCGAATCTGAAACCAAAAACCGAAACGGATAAGGAATTTAGTATTTTTCAAAATCGAAACCGAACCGAATTTATTTCAGACCGAACCGAATCTCTTATTCGATTCCGTTAGATTCTGTTTTCGGTCCAAAACAGAATAATGCTCACCCCTCCCTACCACTTCCAACAAAACCATGTGGAAAACGACGCGGACACCAGGTGGGGCCGGCAGGGTTCGAGCCCCCAATCATAAGGATGTGTAGGTGTGTAGGTTGTCATAAAAAAAACTTCCAACAAACTCGAACAGCGTAGCAACGCTTACTTCCAGTGTAGAACCCCAAAAAATATAAAAAATTGTCCCAAAATTAAGCTATTAAAACAACTTGCAAAAAATGAAGAGCAAGGCCAAGAGAGCTCTCACCTCTTCGACCGACCTGGACAAGATCTTGGCGAGAGTCGTCGAAGCCGGAAACCCGTCGGGATCGTAACCCATCGGATCTCCCCGAGAATTCACCGACGGAACGAAGTCCCTATAAACGGCGAACGGGCCGGCGAATGTGGGAGCCGTCACCACCCAGGCATTGGCGCCGGCTCCGAACTTGGCGACGAGCGACCGGGCGATGCTCGTCGGCTCCGATAGCCTCTCGACCACCGGATCCCCCGTCCCCTCGACCCGGTCGCCGTTAAAGAAGACGGCGTTCAGCGACGGCACCTGGAGGAGGAGGAGAAGAAGAAGAAGAGAGAATTTAGAATTTAGGGTTAGGGTTTCATGGAGGATTAGGGTTAGGGTTACGATTTTTGGGGAGGCTTACGTTGAGGGTTTTGGCGTGGGAGATGAGGAGGAGGGAAGCGGCGACTCTGAAAAGAGGGCCGGTGGGGCTGAGGGAGACGTTGACGACACCGGTCCACCGCTCCATTTTGGTGATGCAGCTATAGTGTTGTTTGGTTATGTGCTTTTTCAAGAGTTGTTTTTAAACGTAATTAGTGTTTATACTCTAGATTTTATTTAAGCAATAACATGTCAAATTAAAAGTTTTAGATCTTTATTTATTTATTTATTTTCTATTACACCCTCTCTAGCTCTCCTGCTCTCCTACATAGGTTAGTTAGTATATAATGGAAGGAGAAAAAAAAAATTATAACCTAAACTTTTAAATTGTACATGTTTCAACTCTAATTTGGTATAAATTTTCTTGTCTTTAAGAGTCCATTTTTTTTGCCCACAAAAACGAGTGAACATGCTCAAAAGTTATCACATGTCAAATTAAATGATCAAATATTTCAAAACTAAGAATTCATTGTTGTTCGGCCAACATAACTGGTGTAAATGTTAACTACTTTACTGAAAAGTTGTCAAATTAGTTAACATGTTCGTCAAACCATTCCCAAAAGTGACTTAAGGTTCGATAAAAATGACATTGCAGTTTTGGTGGGTGGACATACTCCAAAATTAAAACAACTTAATTTTCCAATAATAATTAATATTCCTAATTTAAGATAACTTTTGTAACTATTTTTTTTCAATAAATTAGCAAAAGTCATCATAAACGATTCCAAACCCAGCGTAAATAATTACATTCAATTTAATCGTATATTTGACATTGTAGTTATTAGTAATTTTCACATTTTAATAGATCATTTCAACGACAGCTAAATCTTATTCGGATGAAAATTGCTATTGTTCGATAACTATGTTGCTTCTTTCTTTCTTTTTACTTTTCGAATTGTGGCAATCAGTTTGTCATCGTTATCACTAATGGCAATGGAAGAGTAAGATAAAATTTCATTATGGTAAAGAGGACTCTACTTTTTTTTATACTCTTAATTAGCTATATGGACTTCTATTTATACTAGAGATTTATGATATGAAAATAAGACTATAAATAACATTTCATGTCGAACTCGAGTGGCCTTGTGGTTGCAATGAAGAGACATAAAATCATGGCTGGATAGCAAAAGATCAGTGGATCAAGTCACGGAAATGTATTATTCCTTCCATTCATAAAGAATGATGTGAGTCGGGAACGGTGGACCAAAAGGTGTGCAATACATGCGTGCACAAAAATATTTCAACCCTTATAGCTCATGTGAAAAGCAGTGCGGGACAGGACCGACATGGTTTGAGTTCCCTACCGTAAGAACCGCGGATACCACACAGGACCGACATGGTTCGAGTTCCCTACAGTAAGAACGTAAAAACGTGTAGGTGTGTATGTGTTGTAATAAAATAGCACGTTGTAGGTCCAGTATAAATAATGATAAGGTTTTACGAAGGTCGGGACCAAACTAGTTAGTCCACATTATTCTTTTACTTGTTAACATTTAAGTAAGAAAAGGTTATTTAATTTATTTTATGATGATTTATAACGTTTTTATATTTCATGTTTATTACACAGAACTCTCTTATTTTAAAAAATAATTACTGCTTCCGTCGCTCGACTCCTGTCCGGGTAGTCCGGACAGTCAAGCCAGTGGTACTGGGAAGCACGTTCGACTTTCAGCTCTCACTGCCCTCCAATCTTCCTCTGCTCCACTCGTACCTCGTTCGTGATTCCTGATTTCCGGGCCCCTCCTTTGGTCCCTTCGGTACCAGATCGGCTACGCGATTGCTCTCGCTCCACTTGGGAATCGCTTGTTCCCCTAAGTACCACTGTTTGACCTCTCATATATTTTATTCTATATTTTATGTAAAGAATTATTACACTAACTATTCTTAATTTTAGAATAAAATAAATGGTGCGGCTATCCGTATCTCATGACCTACTAAGCACATATACACACACACAAAATCCTATCTTACCCCTCCTTGCTTCCCTCCCGACCCCTCCTCCTCCTCCTCCTCCTCCTCCTCCTCCTCCTCCGGGGTCGGAGGTCGGGATCGAATGGTCGGAGGAGGAGGAAGAGGAGGAGGAGGGTCAGGAGGAGGAGGAGGGTTCGCAGGAGGAGGGGTCGGGAGGGAAGAAGGGGGGAGGGGTAGGATAGATTTTTTTTTTTTTTTTTTGAGGTGTGCTTAGTAGGTCATGGGATGCGGATAGCGACGTCCTAAAACAAAACATATATGGAAGGTCCTTATAGTTATTTTCAAAGTACCTGAAGGAACTCCAAGAAACATAGAAAGTATTATAGTATTTATTTCTATATTTTATTAATTAAATTGAATAGTACAAATAAGGTAATTGAATTGGACCTTAGGTAAGGGACCAGCAGGGCCCACACATTGAAAATTTTCAGAAAATTGCATATACAACTATGGAATTTATAAAAATTGCTCTGAGAGCAAAAACGTTCCCGAAATTACATAGAAGGACATGAACGTCATTTCAAAGGGCATATGTGTCCGAAATGTCCTATAAAAGGGCGTTTCCTTACTAATCATCGGAGCGTTTCTTTACTAATCATCGGTAAATTGGTTTAGTTATGGATTAAATTAAATGTGAAAGAAACATCCTTTAAAATCACGTTTCTGTGATGTGGTGGTTGGTTTTTGGTGGTTGAAAGTTGAATAAATGATAGGATTAAATAAGTTTGTTGGGTGAATTAAATGATACCGGTTAAAAAATGTGTGGGGGATGGGATTAAATTTTTTAGAAAGAAAAAAAAAATGCAAAAGAAAACTGAAAACAATTATTGGAAAAAAAAATATATAATAAAAAAACCATAAATAGAAAGAAAAAAAGTCGTAAACCTAAAAATTGTATTGTACGTTAATCTAGTTGTTTATATTAAAATAATTATTTAGATATAAATATATTTATTTAGTAACCATATTTAAAACCTTAAAAAATTATAAAGCCAAAAAAAAGGGAAAAAATGGATTTTTAGAAGAAAAAAGTATATATTTTAGAAAACTGAAAACAATTCTTAGGAAAAAAGGAAATAGAAAAAGAAAGAAATATAATAAAAATAGAAAATAGAAAAAGAAACCTAAAAAATTTGTATTGTATGTTAAACTAGTTGTTTAGATTAAATTTAATAATTTAGATATGAATATTATATTTAGTTAAACATATCTAAAGTCCTAAAAAGAACTTATAAACCCAAAAAAGAAAAAGAAAATTTAGAAAGTAAAAAATAGATCTTTAGAAAACCGAAAGCAATTCCTAGGAAAAAAGAAAAACACAAAATATAATAAAAAAGAATTCCGAAAATAGAAATAAAAATCCGTAAAAGGAACCTAAAAAAGAAAACCTAAAAAATTTGTATTGTATGTTAATATCTAGCTGTTTAGATTAAAATAATTATTTAGATATAAATATTATATTTAATTAACCATATCTAAAATCCTAAAAAAATTATAAATCAGAAAAGGTAAAAAAAGACTTTTAGAAAACAAATTGCTAATGACACTAAATAGAATAGGTTAGTTGAATAATAGGTTAGTTGAATGCTAACGATTAATTTAATGAATTAGAATAACAATTAGCTTAGCCGGCCGTGGATTAGATGAAAAGCAAGGACATGCTCTTTTTAAGAACGTTTTGGGGTCTCTTCTGCAAATATTCAAACTATAGTACTGTATCCGCAATTCATTGGAAAATTTTTGGAGGTGGATTTCGATAAGCTTATCATGTAACTATGTGTATATGTTATTTTAGTTGGACTTCATCATGAAAATGATACTTGGCTGGATTTTTTTTTCACACAATCTTTTTTTTTTCTTTCAATGACACCATAGCTGAAAATCTTCGCTAATTGCCGACATGATGTCGAAGTAGCCCCTTGTTTAGATGATGGAGGGATGGATGAAGAAACATAACAAAATTGAATGTGTTTCTTTAATTTTATAATTCAAGTTTGACTTAGGGGTACAACTTGGACGGGTTGGGTCGGGCTTGAGCTCCACCCGAGTCCAACCCGATGAATAATAAGTCTAATTCGAACCCAAGTCCAACCTGACCTCAAGTTCAACATATGAAGTCCAAAATCGAGTCCGGAAGAAGCTCGGGTGGGTTTGGTTTATCGGTTTATCGAACTCTAATATGATATTTCAAATAATTTTAAACAAGATTTATTAAACACATAATCAAATAGCAATCAAACACAAATCATTACAAAATACAAACTAACATGAGGTTTAAAAGAAGGAGTTAAAGGGTTTGGGTTAAAAATTTAAGGTTTACACTTTTTATTTAAATATTATGAAACAATGTATATATATATATATATATATATATATATATATATATATATATATATATATATATATATATAGCAAATGACCTCTAGCCTAGTGGTTAAGAGAGATGCATGCGGCCCGAGTGGCCAGAGTATATATATGTCGGATTTCGGGTTCTTTGGGTAACCCAAAATGTGAACCCGAATCCAATCCAATTTTTGATCGGGTTCAAATATTTCAGTCGGAGTCCAAGTATCTTCAATCCTAACCCAATAATTAACAGGTTTAACTGATCGGACTTAGGTTTAGTCCGTCCGAGTTGCACCCCTAGGTTGAGTCTAACCAAGTCTCAGTTGTCTGTGGATGGAACACTGACTTGGTTATTAAACAATTTAAATGACCTTGATTATTCTAGTGTAAATATCATTTGTACAAGAAAGTGATAGCTCATTCTCCAACTTCGATCTATCTCTACATATAATGTAGTTTAGAAACGGCTCAAAATAAGTTATCTAATTAGTATACACATATTCCATTGACCAATACAAAAAAAAAAATTAATTTAAAAAAAAAAATTTGAGTTGCACCTCACATTATCTAATCATATTCAAGGTGCATCCCACTGTTTTACCATAATGTACAATACCTTCCACTTTCGTCAAAAACTAACTGTCAACATAGTTGACCGTTAATTTTTGATCGAAATACTCCTAACAAATCACCATTATTATCAATTCCCCCTCGTCAGCTTGAAAAAATGGAAGGAACATTTCGGTCAAAAATTAACGGTCAACTCCGTTGACCGTTAGTTTTTGACGGAAGTGGAGGATATTATACATTATGATAAAACAGTTGGGTGCACCTTGAATATGGTTAAATAATGTAGGGTGTAACTCAAATTTTTTTTAAAAAAAACTATACATATATATCTCAAATAAATAAAAATTTAAAATAAATTTAACTACCTGAACATATAATAAATTACAAATTATATTTAAATTACATCTAAGTTAAATACATGGTATTATATAACTAAACATATATCCAAAAAATAAAAAATACATTTATAAAAAAAAAACTAAAATATATTTAAATTGTACTTAAAATATTTTAATATAATATAATTTGTATTTAATTTTTTTATCAATATTATAATGTTTTTTGTTCGTGCACTACGTCAAAGTGAACGTGATATAGAACAACATGCAATGGATTGGATGGATGATGGGAACCGTAACGCGAGCAAAGAGAGAACAATATCGCCATCACTTTTTTAGAAGA
Organism: Iris pallida; assembly: GCA_029216955.1. Taxonomy (NCBI): domain Eukaryota; kingdom Viridiplantae; phylum Streptophyta; class Magnoliopsida; order Asparagales; family Iridaceae; genus Iris; species Iris pallida. The sequence goes on along the minus strand of JANAVB010037873.1, from coordinate 7,850 downwards.
GCCCAACTGCCAAGATTAAGTCCAACGTTCACATTCAACTATGACCAATATTGGTCAAATTCGACTAAGTCCATGCTTCCCTCTTCGCCCATCCGATGGATCATAGCTTATGATTCAGGAATATATGCTTGTAATTTTATACCTCTACTAATATAATAGGACTTCAAAACGGTTCATGAGCAGTCTAAGTTGTATATATTTCATCAAACATTTCATTTCAAAAAAAATTAAAAATAATTAAATCCAATAATCGTAGCTATTTTTTCACATAATTTAAAATAAAATTAAAACCTTAAAATCTTCTTAGTTGCATGAATATGTATATATACTAAAATATTTAGAATTTAAAT